>MU224630.1:1214181-1236054 GCA_018584345.1 Thuja plicata | reverse complement strand
TTTTACACTAACATAATGACTTATTGAAGTGTTGTGTCGCAGGCAACAGGTGCATCATTTGACACACACAAAACTTAGGCACATCCCTTTTACTCATCTTGTGATCTTTATCTTGAGTCTTTAAACTCTTCTTCCAAGCACCAGAGCTCTAATACCAATTGTTAGAATAACTAAGAGAGGGGTGAGTCAATGGCCTCAAAAATTAATCTAATAATCCAACCAAAACATATATCACAAATATAATATCCTCTAGTTATCTTTTAGTCCTTCAAGATGTATGCCTTAAATATCTTAACAAATATATATTGCTCGGTAAGATATATTGTTTATCTTTTCTAGGATTTACCGAGTAGCAACAATTAAACTTAGTGTTTACCGACCAATCTTGTTTTATTAATGTGTAAACTATCAATGCAATGAAAGAAATACACATTTGACACATGGATTTTTAATGTGGAAACCCTATTAAGGGAAAAAACCACTTGGGACAGTAACCCAAAATTTTCACTCTTCTAAAGTGAGCTCGGTGAAGAGCCAACCTGGTTAAAGGTTACAAACACACTATTAAGTGCGACCTTGTTAGATGATTCAAAAATAACATTTTGTCTTTTGACCTAGCATTCACTATGTTGTCAACAAGAGAAACCTTTTGATATTCTTGAGTATCTCAATATAACAAGGATGGTTAAATCTCACTCGATTAAGAGATTTTATGATTCAATGGTTAAACTGAAACAATAAATGATTTGTTCAATAATACAAATTTAACTTGCGTATTTCTTGATCTATTGTTAGTCCATAATACCTCTTTGATCAATATTCTCTTCAATTCCTTTTCTCCCTTTTTTTCTTCTCAGTGAATGCTCTTGCTTCTGTTGCTCGGTGTCTGCTGAATTATTGGCTCTGTTCTTCAGCCTGTATGATCATATTTGCATGAAGACTTCTATCTTCACCATAATTATACTCAGCATTCCTCTTCTTTCATAATGAATTACTTGTCTCTTTATATATACATTATTTAGCCACTCAATCTCCTTGTCTTTCTTGTTCTTGACGTAGATTGCTTCTTGATCTGCAAATCTTGTCATGCATTGCTTTAATCTTTAAAGCTTTGCTTTAGTTTTATTCCATAGATTTATCCTTGACAAATGTGAATAAAACTAGCTTTAAATATTCTTCTTATCATTACTTATACCGATCAATGAAAATAAAGCAATCAATCTGTTAACTCTAAATATAGTTTTTCCAGCTAAGTAGTTTTTTCATTTTCTAACTCCATTTGATTTTGGTTAACAACTCTTAGTCTACTCGGTAACACTTGCTCGGGTACTACTAATCTCAGGTAACATTGTCCTCGGGTACCACTGTGTATCTCGGGTAACACTATCTGTCATGCAACACTATGAACTGCTCGGGGGTTCACTGTTCTTGGGTAACCCTATCACTTGGTGTATACCTTTACCGACAACAAAAACTTTGTCTCTTTAGATCTTCAAATGTTGTGATAATATATGTATGAGTAATCATAACATATTAAGTTGACATCAATGAAAATACAATACATTAACTGATTTAATTTCTTGCATTTACTTTCTACAGCTCAGTGATCATCAACTTATCATCTTCAAACATTCAATCAGTTATAGTTCATTAGATGTTCCTCTTCTATTTGATCTTAGCTTCAATGAAGTCACAACCATTGACATATTTAGATCTTGCTCTTGTCTTTCCTACATCATCTTTTATTATGATATATTTTTTAGATAATGATGAGTTGACCCATCTAATTGATTCATCATCTATGTTGATATTATTTGTAGTAGTATCATATTCACATCGGTCTATTTATTACCAAATATCCATAGCCATTATTCCATAATATTTTACAGGACTTAATCTATCATATTAATATATGTCACCTCATAACAATGGATTGAAGATCATTTAGAATCCATCATGGACATCATTTGAGTTTTTGTATCATGTGAAAAAATTTAGAGGCATTCATAGTACTTGTTACATCTGCTTATTTAGAATGGGAGGTCATCTTTCACACATTTATTGTGTTATTTTTCCCAAGGGGATAAATTTTGTTAAGAAATTGTGAATCATCTTCAGCATCTAATTTTGATCATCTAGTAGCACTATTTATATGGGAGGTTGCATCATTTCTCTTCTTATTTCAATTTTTAGAGGGAATATTTAATTACTTGGAGTTCATTACTTCACATTTTTTAGGGGTGGGGTGTCACATTGAGACTCTCTTCTTTCTCTCCTATGGTGGGAAATTTATTGTACTTGTATTGGAATTAGTCCTTGGGGAATTCATCGTGAGTTATATATCACATTTTCTTTCACTTATACATTTAATTTCATTGCATTTGTATCATCTCTTTTGGAGAGGAGTTTTGTTTCCATTGGGTTTTCTACAGTTTCTTTGTTTTAAGAAATATTTGTAGATGACTATCTAACATGGCCTAATATTCAAGAATAACCATCATGCATGCATTACTTCCTAATTTTCACTTAATATTTTCGGGATAGGAGGAGGTGGGTTACTATAAATAGAGTCTTATACACCTAGTTAGATAATCAACTTTCTAGGATTGACCTATTTACACCTAGATTAAGTTTACTCAGGCGATTTTATATTTTTTTCTCGCTCCATATGGTTGAGACATGTGTTCTCATCACTTAAGATAATAATTACATTCATATTTAATAGTTTCTCCCACACTTTTCAAGTGATCTCACAAGCGTTGCACCTTTAGAGGTGCATGTATAGTTTCACTCCTACCTTCTATCATCCTCATCCTTGCCTATATATACAAGTTTGATGATTATATTATAAATTCTTCATTATATATGATAGACATACTATTGTGCTCATATTTTTTCACATGTGGAAGGTTATCAATTTTCACTCTCTATTCTTCTCCAATTTCCAATATTGGTTGTATATCCCTCATGCATAGATGACCCTAAAAATTATCACCTGGGCTTGGATTTACTCATATTCTAAAATTCTCGTTGATACTTGCAAAGTATTTGTAGATGCCTTATGCTACTTGATTAATCAGAACAACATGTTTAAAAATTAGGCAAAATTCATACCACTTGGTCCTCTCTTACCAAGGTTTCATCATTGTTGGACTCTTAGTTCTAGGCCCATTTTCCAATTATTTTTAGCCTCCTATAGTCTTAACCCCCACTAAATTATTACCTTGTATTGAAACAACATTTTGGTGGTATATTCTTTATGTTTTGGAAATCCATGTTCTCTTTTATCTTGCCTGAATCTTGCTTCAGATCCTAAACTCATAATTTATCTCTTTTGATTATCTCCAACTTGTTCTAGGTATATAGGAGTATTTCTTAATGTAAATAATCATTAAAATCTCTTGTCTTCACAATTTCCACTTTATGGTAAGCCTAACAAAATCCTTCTAAACTATCCTATTTAGTCTCTTAGTTATGAATTTGTGTGATATCATTTTAAAATGCAGTAAGGCACTTTATTTCAATTGGTGCTCATAATCATCCAATTTTTCATCACATCTTGGGTATCTTCATTAACACTATTATGATGTCCCACGCTTTTAATTGTCAACACTAATAATTTAGGCTTACACTAAGAGTTGATGTAGAATGAACATAGTACAACCATAGACCATTCTAAGTGCTTAACCTCATTATTAATGTTAATTTATATCATCATCTAGGCATTGCATAAAATTATGTACCAAACATATTAGAAATTATTAATCTTGTGTTTTTTTCTTACAAACCATTATGTTTTGCTTTCTTTCTTTTGAAACTTTTTTTTGTCTTATGGAAAGTGTGAAAATTAGCAAAATTTTATGACATAAAATCCATTTAGGAGGCACACATTTAATAAATATTTTATTCCTATCTTGTACTAACTAACGTTGTACTTATCCCATTGCTAAAAATTAAAAAATGTTCCTTTCGTTTACATAATGCCTTTAGTTTAAATTTCATTTTTGTATATTTTAGCATAAATTTTGGCATCAAAACAACTACAAAATCCCAAAAACATTAAAACATAAATCAACCTTGCATGCATTCCTTACACTATGATGTGCTTAGTGATTTAAGTAGACATAGTTCAAGAGTTTCAATAAGAGGGTCTTCTGACTCCTATGATACACATCCCCCTTGATAAACATGATGTGCTTGGATAACAGATGAAGCTTGCCTCTTTCCTACCAACTCAAAGAGTCTATCTTTGAACATTGCCTCTTATTACCTCTTTTTCAAGTATTGTAAGATCGGTGTGCACATCAAATTACTTGTTTCCAAGGACTCCCATTGCATCTTCTCCTGCCTTTACCTTACTAAGAACTTCCTTTGGATAGTCAAAGTATTGGTTTGGATGAACAACATTTTTTTTTATTAGTAAACCGCCTTGACCTTAGTATCCTACAAAATGGTGTTTCTATATAATTCTACCTAGTCAATTCCTCATTTTTTAATAACACCAACTTATTTGTTGTTGAGAAGACTTCTTGTCTAGACGGTTTCATTCAAGGTCTATTTTTAGGACTTTGTTCCTTTGAGGCTCTAGAGTGTTGGTTTGGATTCTTTTATTGATTCCACATTGTCTCTCTATGGATTGCTTTGATTCATCCCCAAGAATTCAAGCAATGTAGGATTTTTATATACACACATGGTTTTAACTTTTGGATGAAGGCTATACATATGGGGACTAGGGCCCCATATGCATGTTCAAAAACAAACTAGAATAATTCCTATTCATGTTTATTATAAATTGAATAATAAAAGTTTGATATTAAAATTTTATATATTTAAAAATGCAAGAGCAAAAGTACAAATATTCATTCTTTCTTACAAAATTACACTTTTATCCCCTCTTATCAAATTTACAACTTATTTCTTAAGAAAACATTTTTTCTCTAAATTAATTGAGATATTGATTTCTTTATTCATTAGTCTCTCTCTCTCATATATACACACACACACACACACATACATATAGAGAGAGGCGGTTTCAAACCAAAACATTTTGACAATTTGATAGTGAACACAAGCTCAAATTATTTGGGCAACTTCTTACGCCCGTTTGCAACTAGTAGGTTTTTATCTTTTAGGCAATGGCACAAGATCTCATGTTTCATTCTTTTTCAAAGTTGTCATTTCTTCATCCATAGAAATTTTATAGGTTTTTGCATCATTCATACCTAATGCCTCTTCTATAGATCTAGGTTCATCCACACTAGTATTGAAAGAAAAATGCACCTCCAATCATCAGGAGAATATCTTTTAGGTGGTTGTTTATGCCTTGTAGACCTTTGCACAAGCTGACTTGAAGGTTCCTCCTCGTCTTCTGAATATTTAGATCTTGATGAGCTTTCCTCAACTTTTTTTCTATCTAGGGATCTCAATTCAACTGTCTTAGGCGTAGAAGTTAGTTGAATCACATCTTCCTTTTTTATTTGTCCAGGTCACAATGTAACAAAAGGATGGTTAATTTCTCTAAAAATAACATGTTTACTATGTATCACCTTTTGTACAATATGGTCCTAAAGCTTATATGCTTTCACACCATAATTGTATATGATGAAGATACATTTCACAAATTTGTTCTCCAACTTTGTTCACTTATCCTTTGGCATGCATGCATATACCTCACAGCAAAAGAAACTAAGATGTCTCAATGAAGGCTTATGACCCATCCATGCCTCTATAGATGTTTTATCAACAAGAGATAATGTAGGAGACTTGTTAATTAGGTAGCAAGAAGTGACAATAGTTTTAGCCCAAAACCTTTTTCTAGGACATCACCACTTAGCATACTCCTATCCTTCTCCATTAATATTGTATTTATCATTTTTGTGACTCCATTATGTTGTGGATAATATGAATTTGTCTTCTTCCTATTAATGCCACAATATTTACATAATCTATTAACATCATTAGACAAAAATTCACCACCATTATCAATCCTCAAACATTTTATTTTCTTTCTAGTCTGCAATTCAACCATTGCTTTAAATTATGTATATCAATTAAAAACATCACATTTACTCTTTATAATCGTCAATAAATGAAACATAATATGTGGAATTTCCAATGGAATGAACGACTATAGGACCAAACACATAAAAATGAATAAGATCCAACACACCACAAGATTTATAAGAAATCGAGTAAAACTGAACGTGGTTTCATTTTTTATCAATGTGATGCTCATAGAAATAAAAATCAAGATTAAAACCATCCAAACCTTCAAGAAGGTTTTTATTTTTCAAGGTCCTTATACCTTTTTCTCCAATGTGGCCAAGTCTCTAGTGCCATGATATATTCTTATCTACAAGTAACATTGATTCAAAAGAAAAAACACCCTTAGGTACCCAAATTCATGACCATTTGCTGAAGGTGAAACCATTACCTTTTCCAACAAAGTATCCACATATTTGGTGTTCATAGAAGTAATATTACACTCAGTAGTATATGCATCCAATTTATACAAATATGCCAATTCTGACACATTTATAAATCACCATAGCACCTCTCACCAACTAGAGATTTGGAGGTAACTGAATAGTTGAAAGACTCTTATGCATACCCTCCATATCACACACTTAATATATAAGAGATACAATACATGAATTTTTCAAACAATATTACAATACCATGAGCTAAAAACCACTTATAAAGTGGCACTCATCTTACTCCAATAAAAGATGCCCTATGATGTGTCAAAACATGCACCAACATAAGTAACTCCCTTTTACAAATAATTTATGTTTTCAACGCTTTTTTACATTTCCAATTACAAGTTCGATCCATTTTAAAACCTCTAAGGTCTTCAACATTGACTTCGTAAAATTTCTTCAGCGACTTCAAAAATAGAAACTTTAATATCTTCAAATTTGGACATGATCTTGTAACAAAAACTTACCAGCATACTTATCCATCCCATCCAAACCTTTGGGAAAAATTTAAGAAAAAATTGTGCTTAAATTTTAAGTTACTACAAATAGTAATTGTATGCAAATGCAAGGTTAACACACATTTTCCTTACAAGATAAGGACTTTGGGTTCATCCCGTAGAAGTCCTGAGGTAGATTGTCTTCTCCATACTTATCTAGAAGGTGACCATATTTGAGTTGATCCTCAATCCTAGAAGATTCTAGGAGGACTTTCCCTATAAAAGAGTTAGTCTCTCGATCATCGTGTTTCCCAAAAAATTCCTATCAATGAATAAAGAAAGACAAAATAAAAAATAAAAAATTAGAGAATTGCATTCCTTACCTAGGGGAGAGGAGCTAGAACATGCACGCAGTCCAATACGTGCTACACTAGTGGGCCAATTGGTAAATATTATATATATATATATATATATATATATATATATATATATATATATGTATGTATGTATTAATACAAAAATTGAGAACATTTCTTTTCAGTCAATCAACTAGAACATACACAATCACCACCTATGCATATCACCGATAAGTTTTGTCATGTTCACTATTGGGACATATAGTCCAAAATACCATATTGTGTGAATAATAAATAGGCATAACATAAAATTCAAATGAGACTCTCCACCCCATTCAAAAACCAAAATTAAAAACTTAATAGTACCACGTGGAAATCCATCAACCCAAAAGAAGATGACAACTAGTGACATGATGCAAGTAATAAGACAACTTGTGCCTACTAATTCAAGCACACACGTGCTTTTCACTTCAACATAAAACCACCTGCCTCCACAAAATAATTTGTATAAGGCCACCATTTTCCATTGAAGGGAAATCAAAAAAGAACTTAAAGAAGCAATCAGATTAAGTTTGCAAATTAAATGGAAATTAAAAATTCAAACTGATAAGAGTACAAGCATTAAAGATAACACACCAAAATAGCAAGCTTCAAACATACAAGTAGACATAAAAATATATCTTTCATCCCATGTAACTCATTCAAAAGACACAACATCCATAGAGGAGGAGGAAGAATTCAAAGCGATTCCAAGTATTTAAAATATTTCTTACTGCTTTTACTGTTTCATTCATAAGCGTATTCTCAGTTTTCAAAATTAAGTAAATGTTCTTTCTCTTGTTTCCTTGATGTGATGATCATATTTTGTCATTAGTATACAAAGGAAACAATTTTTGAACCATCAGTTAAAATGATCATCGAAAGACATGTTTATAGTACAACCTGACATAGCAGCAAACAGAGGTCACCGAAAATGTTAAAGTGCAAGTGAACACCGAAACCAATTTTCACCGATAGAGAGGTTACAATGTAAACTGAAAACACAACCTACAGAGTAACCCAAAAGAGTAGTTCACATAGTAAACTGATAGACAGTCTACAGAGAAAACTGAGAAGCAAAATGTCTACAAAGACATCATCGAGCAAATATTACAGAGCAACCTGAGCACCAGTCTACCGAGAGATAGCTTTATTCTGAGAAATGTGGATCTGAGTTAAACGTCAGATAAAACACTTAAGTTTTATAATTATCTTTAAAGATTATCTTTAAAACCATTTCTTGAGGGAGAAGTAAAGCATATGTAATTGTTTTAATCATTCTAACTAATTGTAAACATGAAAACTAGGAGATCAAGGTCAAGTTGTAAACCTTTGATCATAGTGTTTTCATTGTAAAGCATGAAACCTAAAATAGGTCAATCCACTGTATAAATAGATGTAGAAATCAATCATACATGGATGATTGTAGCCACAACAGACATATATGGATCAGATAAAGAGCTTTATGTAGAAGGACAGAAAAAAGATGAAATAAGTTATGAAGAACAAGATTAAAGGCTACTGAGAAGAACAGAGGTATTAATCAATCACTATAGGTGATACACATACATTATGAACTTAAAGGATCTGTACTCAGTAATTAAAGATTGCATATAATCAGGTCAATAAGTATTTTTGACTACATTCTAACAAGTGTAGAAAATAGAAGAAATCCTTTAAGAAGGTGGATTTAAAAATCCTTATTTAAATCTCTTAACCGAGTGCACACTTAACAATGTTGCTAAATCTCTATACCGAGAAGACCTAACTAGTCTAAAATGTTACTCCTATTAGGGTAAGATCATCAGAAGTGATCAAAATTGTAGCCTTAGCCAACACCTTCCATTCTGCAGATAGTGAAGCTTTGTGGGTTTCATCCCCACCGTATTTTTTACCTTCTAACAGGGGTTTTCTATGTTACCAATTCTTATGTCATGTGTACTTACATTTCATGAATGTTTCTATGAATGTTTACATGCAATTAAGTTTATATTTTGATATTACATGCATAAGATAGAAAAGCATCTATGGTCGGTAATGCAAGGAATTGATTACTAAAGTATTAAAGGTTAATTGACAAAAAAAAATTAAGGGTGCTGATTCACCCCTCCCCTCTCATTACACACCATTCCATTATTCCAACAATTGGTATCAGAGCTAGATCTCTTATTTGGAAAATTTTAAATCACTTGAGAGAAAAAAATCATACAATAGAAAGGTATAAGATAGACAAGAATATTGAAAATCAAAAGTTGTAGATACAAATATTCTATGAGCAATACAAAGAAGCAAGAATCAAGCTAAGAGAGCTACTGGATGAAAGAAAATTTATGGAATCTCACTGTAATGAAACAGACTATCATGAAGAAGAGATACCTGATTTGTTTGAGTCATCAGGATCTACATCTAGCAATACATTAGACACATCTGAAGGAAGCATCAAAAGTATGAATGAAATAAATCAACATTTGACAAAGCAAGTAAAGATATTGAAAATCAGTCAAGAGACACAGATGATAATGATGATTGATGTTATGAATAATGCTCGACAAGTTGAACAAGAAAAACATTATCTATTGATGACAGGAGGAAGATCACTGAAAAACTACAAGAAAGAGAGACAGAGATACAAATACTTATTGAACATCATCATGAGATCACCAATCAAGTATTTCTTATGATTCATGAGGAAAACAAAGTGAACATAGAACTCAATGGGAAATCGAAAGCTATCGGTGAGCTAAGAGAAGAAAATGAGACGTTGAAGCATGAAGTAAGGATTCAGCAATAGCACAATGATATGATCAAGAAAGTTGAAGAAATCACAAAAAGAATAGATGATTTTCTTGATGGACAAAGAAGATTCAACAACAATACAGGTCTAGGGTATACCAAGCATGGAGAATCATCAAATCAATCTAATCAAAAAGATGTCTACATAAATCCAAAACCAAGGAAGCAGTCATGCAATCACTGTGGAAAACTAGGCCACACATCAAATGTTTGTAGGAGCAAAGCTAAAGGTATTCCTAAATCTACATCTACATTCATAGGAAACTGTTATAACTGTAACAAGCATGGACATAAAGCATATGAATGTAAATCTAAGGTGAAAAAACCAAAGAAGGAATCCTACATGGAAAAATATTGTCCCACTTGCAAAATGCATAGGCACACATCTCTTGAATGTGGGAAGAAGAAAAGGCAAGCATGGAAGCCAAAAGAAAAATATAATGCTTATCAACTGAGAAGAGTCGGTAACTCATGTTTTATATTACAACACTTGGGAAAATTGCACAGCATGTGGTAGATATGGACACATAGCTACAAAATGCATGAGGAAATGGAAAAGAAGGTCTAGAAGCTGGACTAACCTCGGAATGGCATGCTTACACTGTCATAGGGTTGGTCATCTAAGAAAGGACTGCAGAGACCGAGTGACAGAGTCAAGCACTTTTGTCAATGACAATACCATTGAAGACATTAGGAAGATGAGAAACAAAATATGGAGGAAAGCTACAAACACGGATGATGTTGGACCAAGCAATACAATTGGTGACACCTTATCCAATGGATCTAGTGCTATCACCACCCCCACCTAAGCAAAATAAGTATGCAATTGCACTATACAAAGCTATATTTTTAGATTAGTTCCAATGTACATTGATAATATACCAAAATAGCATGAATAAAGGTGTACTACGATATTACTTGTTATGAATTTGTGAAACCAATCTCGCCGGTAAATACACACTGAGAATCATCGATGTACATATAAAAGCTAAGTTGTTAATGTAACTAAGCATCGTCGGTAATCATGTAAAAGACAATGAAGTCTTCGCTACATACCAAGCATCGTCGATGAACATATGAACAGTGCAACCAAGTTGACACTTACCCCGAGCATCACATTCTCACCGAGAATGAAGTTAGTATGTTCCCCGAGCGACTCCGTCTTTGAACACCAATAAGTGGGTGAAGCATTTATTACACCACTTAGGGCATCATCTATAAAAGGGTGACAGAAAGCTCATTCATTCACAAAGTGATTAAGAGCAAAGAGAAAAGCAAAGAAAAGAGCAAAGCACATAGCAAAGAAGAATGACTAGATTACAGAGCGACTCACAAATACATTCATGGCTACTTCGAACAGATTTTAGCAGCTTTAGCAAATCAAGTGAGTAATTAAGACTCACTGAGCTCACAATTTGTTTATGGGAAAATCCCTAATTTCACAGAAACATGGCAACCACATCGCATTTCCAAGATCAAGAATGAAAAGGATAAGAAAGTTAATCTGATCAAGAACTATACATGTGAGGAACCTAAGTATAAATTTTTCTCTGAGGTTGCTTTACAACCCGAAGATGTTGGAGCATTCTCAAGAATACCACCTAGGTTTTTGCTAGTCAAGGATGTCCGAGCCTATATCCATTGTAAGGTTGCACAGATCGAAGATCTCGAAGTTGAGGAATCTTACAAGAAGCTTTTCACAGATGGAAACATCAAGGATGAACATAAACACATTGAGGTAAAAGGTTTAACAAATTCCCTAATGTTCTTGAAGGAATTCAAGACCGAGTGGATTTGAATAGTTCTTAGCAGATACCATGACTGGAAAATGTGATCGCACAAACCAAAACTGATCACTAAGGATGTAATACATGCAGTAACCGGTTATCCAGTAACCGACAAGGCCAAAGCCCTTAAACATCCTTCTCATTCTGAGATTGAGAAGATGATAGGTGTAGTATGGGATGGTAGAGGTCTAAAACTCAGCACAATCACCGACCCCGAGCTAAAATTTGATACATGTGTATTGGGATACAAGGTATTCCAAGCCAGTCGGTTAAACAACATAGCATGTGGAGCAGTTGACACTGCACATAAGATTGTGAAGAAGGGATTACAACTGGATCTATCTAAGCTTCTACTAAAGAAATTGGAGGATAACATGAGGAATATTAGGTCAGCAAGGTCTAATTCATGTAAATTTGGATCACTTCTCATGCATACATTTTTCTATTTCCATAACTTCTTCCCATCTATCGGTAATGTCAATTGGGACACTACCCGACCAATAACAATACAAATTAATGAATTTATCAAGTCACTAGGGGAAAATTTTGCATCAGTCATGGATGCATACTTCACTACCTTTAAGGACAAAATGCAAAAGAGGATGAGGATACCTGAACAACTGGTGGAAAAGTATAAGGATGATATATGTTTCATAGTGGATATCGACACCACCTTGATCAAATCAGTTGTACCAAGGACAGCATGGTTAGCACCTCTTGATTATGAAATCAACATTGATCAGGCCATAAATTCTATTAAAGCATTACCAAATGAGGCAGTTGACAAATCACTGCCTAGATTTGGCACCTATGAAGAAGCTAAGGCCAAAATTAAAATAGGCCTAGTAGTAAAAAAGATTGACAGAAAGAAGACTAAAATGGTTAAGACACTTCAAAATAAGTTGTCAGTTGATGATGAAGAAATAGAACAACAAGAAGACACCAAGGGATAGTCACTCGTCGGTGAAGGTGAAAAATTGAGTGATTTTGAATCTACTAAATCTGATGTACCACCACCAAAGAAATTGAGGACTACTGCAGCATCAAGAACAAGGAATCAGACTACCAAAGATGCAGATTTCTCACCAGTGAAGAAAGGTACAGTCAAGACATATAAGAGAAAGCCTCAAACTGGGAAACAGGCACTGATGAAAAGAAGAAAATACATCCGAAGAAAATAAGATAAGGATGACATTGAACAGGATGAGAGTGAACAAGCACCCCAACCTGTAAAGAATAAGGTTCCTAAGATAATTGATGGGATTGTTGCATCAATAGCCAAGATAGGTAGCATATCAAATCCTAAGCTAAGGCAATGGCTAACCTTATCTCCTGAGGATCAGAAGAAGATTGAAGAAGCCATCATTCAAGAAATGATTGCATTCAAGTATGTACCTGTAAAGTTTGATAAAATGATGCCACGACAGCTACAGAATAGCCTATCAGCAAGGTGGACATATGCACTGACAACTGAAAATTAGATAAGGGAAAGATCCCTTGTAACAATAATTCCACATGAGTCAAAGATAGAAGAAACTGATGAAATGATGAAGAAGCATTCAAAGAAGTTCTCAGCAAAATTGAGAGCCTACAAAGTATTACAGGGAAGCCTAATAAAGCTTGACAAAGAAAGCGATGAAGCTTGGAGAGGAATACTCAATCTACCTAAGGAGGACTCAATCCCCGAGAAGCTATTAGCTCTTACTGAGACTCCTCACAATGAAGAGAAAGAGGCTACACCGAGCCTAGAGTACATTCTTATAAATGACACCGAGGACATCAATCCAGTCAAATTGACACTAGAGGCATCAAAGGCCATGGATGATGTACCTCAAATACTTCAATCATTAGGGGATACTGTGGATGACAAAATCAAAGATATAACTATTATTGATATCACTGGAGGTGATCCTAGAGATGAAGTAAAGAATGATGAAGATATTAATGTGACCATCGATCAAGGAGAAGAAAAGGAAAAAGAAACACAGGATGCTGCATAGGTTAATATACCAGGACAAATGCCTTTATTGATACAAGCTATTAATATCATCTCAGTAGAAAAGGAGAAGACACCTGACCATGATGCAAGCATACCTGAGGACAAGGGTGATGGGGAGCAAAAAAGCACAAATGATGAATAGAAAGGTACAAGTGGAGAATAAAAATAAGGTGATGCCAAGGTTACTGAGGAAGAGAAATCTATGAAAAAAGATAAGGTTGATGTCAATATGTCTACAACCAAGTGACAGGTGAATACCGAGCAGCATGATAAAGGCACAACACCTCCAAAGACTTCACCAAGTACATCAGACCAAGAAAAGGAACTTGCTATGGTATTGCATACAAGTTATTGTACTACAATTGCAAAGAAGAAGAAGAATAAAAATCCAGTCACCCTGGATGAAATCATAGAAATACTCGTCTGTGATCAGAGAACATTGGATCCAAAGTCACTTACAAAGTATGCAGAACTTTGTAAAAGGAAAGCTATACAAGATAAGCTCAAAAAGGAGCACAAGGACACATAGGTACTAGAAAATACAAAGGATATACTATTTTAGATTGTACCTGACACCAAAATTGATCAAAGTACCCCAATACTTGATCAATTAGCAGTTCTCACCGAGGCTATTATATCACAGAATGTGGAAGCTAACAAGGTGATAGAAGAATGTGCAGAGAAGAAGTACCAATACAAATTAATAGAGAAAATCAGCCAAGAAGTGGAAGAGAACAAGGTAAAGCTATCTGAACTGGTAAATACATTAGAACCAATTATTTCAGAAGTTATAACCTTAGTTCAGAACTTATGCACCATAGAAAAATTCACTAAGGAACATAGTGAAAAGATTGCTAAGATATATACAGATCTTAATGCTAGTGCACAAGGTCTCACAACCGATGACAACGCATTCAAGTTTCATTATGAGAAGCTTGCAGAATCTAAATGGTTGAGACTTGAGATTCAAGAGGTAGAATCTAAAATTTGAGATGGAGTAACCGAGATCCAAGCTCTACTACTACCAAATCTCACATTACTACAACACATGACTTCAAAAAAAACACTAATTGCCACCCCGGAGATGTCTATCACCGATAGTATCTATGATAAGGTGAAAGAGGGATATGTATAGAATAAAATGTATCATGTACATACACTACACCGAGGCATGCACATAGGGGGATTCATATTGAAAAGGTAAAAATTTTGGTGTATATACTAAACATTTTAGTTTTGCACATATCAGTTTTTGATACTAATGCCAAAGGGGGAGATTGATGATCATATTTTGTCATTAGTATACAAAGGAAATAGTTTTTGAACCATCAATAACATGATCACTGAAAGACAGATTTATAATGCAACCCAACACAACAGCAAACAGAGGTCACCAAAAATGTTAGTGCAAGTGAACACCGAAACTAGTTTTCACCGACAGACAGGTTACAATGTAAACTGACAACACAACCTATAGAGTAACCCGACAGATCAGTTCACATAGTAAACTGACAGACTATCTACAAAGTAAACCAAGAAGTAGAATGTCTATAGAGACATCACCGAGCAAAGATTACAGAGCAACCCGAGCACTAGTCTACCGAGAGATAGCTTTATTCTAAGAAATGTGGATCTAAAGTACACGTCAAATAAAACACTTAAGTTTTATAATTAGCTTTAAAGCTTATATTTAAAACCATTTCTTGAGGGACAAGTAAAGCATATGTAATTTTTTTAATTAGTCTAACTAATTGTAAACATGCAAAATAGGAGATCAAGGTCAAGTTGTAAACCTTTGATCATAGAGTTTTCATTGTAAAGCATGAAACCTAAAATAGGTCAATCCACTGTATAAATAGATGTAGAAATCAATCAAACATGGATGATTGTAGCCGCAACATACATCTATGGATCAGACAGAGATTTTTATGCAGAAGGACAAAAAAACATGAAATCAGTTATGAAGAACAAGATTCAAGGCTACCGAGAAAAATAGAGGTATTAATCAATCACTATAGGTGATACACATACATTGTGAACTTAAAGGCTCTGTACTCAGCAATTCAAGATTGCATATAATCAGGTCAATAAGTATTTTTTACTGCATTCTAAAAAGTGTAGCAAATAGAAGAAATCCTTTAAGAGGTGGATTTAACAATCCTTATGTAAATCTCTTAACCAAGTGCACACTTAACAGTGTTGCTAAATCTCTTAACCGAGTAGACCTAACCAGTCTAAAATGTTACTCCTAATAGGGTAAGATCATCAGAAGTGATCAAACTTGTAGCCTTAATTGGCACCTTCCATTCTATAGATAGTGAAGCTTTGTGGGTTTCATCCCCACCATAGTTTTTACCTTCTAACAGGGGTTTTCTGTGTTACCAATTGTTGTGTCATGTGTACTTACATTTCATGAATGTTTCTATGAATGTTTACATGCAATTAAGTTTATGTTTTGATATTACATGCATAAGATAGAAAAGCATCTATGGTCGGTAATGCAAGGAATTGATTACTAAAGTATTAAAGGTTAATTGACAAAAAGTTTTAAGGGTACTGATTCACCCCTCCCCTCTCAGTACACACCATTCCATTATTCCAACATGATGTTTGTATAGTTCTTAGTTTTTTGAACATGTATTATTTTCCATCCCCATGTTGTCAGGAATCGAATGTTCTTTCTCTTTCCTTTGTGTTTCTATCCTTTTAAGTTTTCTAAACACATACTTTTTTTTGTCCTATTGTTTGACACTCTTTGGTTTTTAAACTCTTTCTTATTATTTCACAGTCTTGAGGATATGTTCCTTTTGTGGACCCTTATTGTTATATATCCTCAAACCCTATTTTATTATTATACATCCAGACTATTTTAGATCCTTATTGTTTCAAGAAATGTTCTACATCATTACTATTTCAGAAAATGGTTATTTTCTTCATTACTACATCACATCCTTGTATTTTTACATTTTTCACATAATGTTCATTGTATTATTTTCTTTTTGTGAATTTCATTTTTATTTTTTTGTACCCTTACTTACAATTTAACATCATCATTGTTTAGTTTGTTAATTAAACCCTTACATATTGTTTTATATCATTACAATTATTCAATCTACACATAATGTTCTTTCTATTGTTTCCCTAATTCTCATTTCATTTTCATTTTCATTTCATTTTCAGTTTCCTATACCCTTACTATTTTAGAGCATTTTTATTTTTCCATACCCATATTATTTGACATCCTCATGTCTTATTTTCTTCCTTAAACCCTTGCACATTGTCTCAATAGTATTGGAAAAATGTTCTTTCTGTTTTTTCCTCTATGTTCATTACATGTTCAATTTAGTAAACCCTTACTATTTAGGATCATCATGGTTTAGTTTGTTCCTTAGACCCTTGCATAGTGATTGTAATCCTTACAAATTTACAAACTCCACATAATATTCTTTGTAGTGTTTTCTTCATGTTCATTTCATTTTCAATTTTCTATACCCTTACTATTTTACATCCTCACGGTTTCTATTGTTTCCTTGAAGTTTAATTCATTTCCAAATTTTTGTTCTTTCAATTGTTTCCTTGTTGTCCATTTTAATTTCAATTATTGTTTCACATCGTTACTGTACTACTCTTCAAGTAAGCTATTAAATAATATGCCCATACATAATTGTCAACAAAACAAATATTTTGAGAATTCTATTCAAGCACCAATGTTCTCTTATATGCATACATTGTCATTGAATATCAAAACACATATTTATTTGTCATCAAACATCACTTTTTACATTGATCATTAGAGAGAAATATTCATGGAAAGGATTAAAAAGAGAGGTGCAAAAATATGTACAGGAATGCATGACTTGTCAACATAATAAAATAGAACAATCACACCCAGCAGGTCTACTCCAACCTTTGCCAATTCCCAATCAAAAATGGGAAAGCATATCCATGGATTTCATAACAAGGCTGCCTAAGATCCAAGGTAAATATAGCATCTTTGTGGTGGTAGACAGACTTACCAAATATGCTCATTTCTTTGCAGTCTCGACAGAATATAATGCCTATCAAATCGTGGAACTATTTTTTAGAGAAGTTTTTCGACTTCATGGACTTCCTCAAAACATTGTAAGTGATAGAGATAGTAAGTTCCTTAGTCAATTTTGGCAAGAACTCTTCCAACTAGCCAGGACAATTTTGACTCCAAGCACCAGTTACCATCCTCAGACCGATGGGCAGACAGAAATAGTAAACAAATGGATAGAAGGGTACTTAAGGAATTATGTTATAGGTCAACAAACTGCTTGGATAAAGTGGTTTCATTTGGGGGAACATTGCTCTAACACCACATACCACATGTCAATAAAAATGTCTCCATTTCAAGCACTATATGGTTACGAAGCTACATCTTTTGGGAGTTTAATTACACAAGGAAGCACAGTACCAAGGGCACAAGACTTCCTCCAATAAAGCATGGAGATCATAAGGACCTTAAAAGAGAACCTACACCAGGCTCAAAATCAACAAGAAATCTACGATCGTAAACGCATAGAAAGATCATTTGAAATAGGAGACTTAGTATTCTTATGATTGCAACCTCATAAGCAATCCTCTATTAAGAAAAGTTGGGCAGAAAAACTTAAGCCTCGATTCTATGGACCTTATAAAATCACAAGAAAGGTTGGTGAAGTGGCTTATGAGCTAGAACTGCCAGAAAATAGTAAAATTCATAATATCTTCCACGTCTCCAGACTTAAGAAGGTTCTAGGACAATACATAACACCTTGTAATGAATTATCCCCCTAGATGAAGAAGGGAAACTCGTCCTAAAGCCCAAAGCTATCCTGGACACACGAGAAAAGAAGCTTAGGAACAGGACTATTACTGAATTACTAGTCAAGTGGATAAACCTACTCGAAGAGGATGCTACGTGGGAAAAGGAAGAGGTCCTTAAAATGCTTGAGGACAAGCAAATTTGGGATGGTGGGACTGTGATGACCCTCTAAATGACCACCTGTCAATATTTTATATTATCACTGTACAATGTATATCTCAATTGTTTTGTATTCAAATATTCTACAGTATATATTTCATTAAATGAATTAAATATTATTATTCTTTACAATGTAAATTTCATGTATCAAATAAAATATATTGTGTATTGAATATATTAATATAATTAATATAATACAAATTAAAATATATTAATATATATACAACTAAAATAATGATATAATTAACATATATATATAATATAAATTAAAATATATATTAATATATATATAATTAAAATAATATATATTAATATAATATAAATTAAAATATATTAATATATATATAATTGTTGAGTAAATATATTAATAAAGTATTAATATATACTAAAATATTAAAAGGAAAAAATATTAAAAAAATAATAAAAATAAATAAACGCCCCCCTAAGGAAGGTTGCCACTATAGTTGCAGCCATTAAGACTGCGACTAGAGTCGCAGCCCTCCAAAAAGGGTTGCGCTCAGTCTATGGGAAGGGACGTGACTCCCCCTCCCCACACTTATATAATGAACCATTCGTTGAAAAAAGGAGGAAAAAAGGAGGAAAAAAACAAGAAAAAGATAGATAGGAATAAAGGAAATATAGGGATAAAAGGAAATACGAGAAGGAAGAAAGATTTGAATCAGCATTGGTAAGTGTAATATTGTGTGTGTGTGTGTGTGTTAATTAATTAATTTCATTAATGGATTATTAAGAAATTTAGTAAGAATATTTAAATGATAAAAGTTAATATTGGAATATATATATATATATATATATATATATATATATATATATTTGTGTGTTTGTGTGTTTACTTCAGAAATTTCATTAATGGATTATTAAGAAATTTAGTAAGAATATTTAAATGATAAAAGTTAATATTTGAATATATATTTATGGGTGATATATATAAGCATTTCAGATTTACAAATATAATCAGTGCAAAGAATAGTTGCATTAAGGATGAGTTAATGAATTAATTGATGATAATTTTAGGTTGAATTGTGATAAAGAATTGGAATTAGAAATTCCATCAAACATTGAAATTAAAGGGGGATCAAGACCTCGTTGTGTCAGTGTACACTGATGACTAATGCATATGTGAAATGTGCCTTGGATAGGGACATCCTTTACCAAGAAGAGGAATAAACCAAATAATGGTTGGCCTAGTGCCCTGAGTGTTGCGCTCCAGTGGACGACAGCAAGATCAGGCCAAAGGATTATATGAGATCCTTATTAAGGTCATGAGCCCAACCTGGCAGAGTTCACTCAGGAAGTCCCTAAGAATGCACTCCAGAGGACGACGGCAAGATATAATCAGAGGAATAAAAGGGTCCTCATTAATCTTATGAGCCCGACCTGGTAGACTTTCTTTTGGAGGGTTTAGTAATGGTGTAGATAGCTAGTTAATTTATGTATGTATTTATTTCCAAATGGGTTTTGCTAACATCTCTTTTGCAGGTTCACCTCTAAGAAATAAACCAAGAATGCTAGGGGCATTGCAACATCACTGTAGTAAATCACATGGTTTTGTTTATTCCATTTTATACTTCAACTTTCAGGTCACATATTACATTTATAATCTAAAGCATGATGCAGATGATTGTGGACAAGTGACAATGATCCAAGCTAGACCATAGACATGGACACAACTCAGCATCGATATTAATAACACATATCAACATTATTAGATTGTCAAAATTTATGAAAATGATTTCACATCCCTATTGTTTAACTATAGAAGAAAATAAACAAACATGTCCATCCATAACTGTAAAAAATATTACGTCTTCTAAAGGAAACCGTACTTCTTAAGTTCAAGCATCATTCTCATCTTACACTATATTGTCATTGAATCTAAAAATACATAACAGTTTCTCATCAAGCATCACTATTAATATTGATCAGCAAGCATTGGTCTACAAAATGACATGGTTAGTTGGTTCCATTTCATAGCTACCCATTTTCTAGTGTACTTCACTTTTGAGGTCACATATGAAATTTAAAATATGAATCATTATTGTCTTAACTAGCTATTTAACTTTAAATTATAAATGTTTTCATTGCTACTATAACTTTTCTTCTTATTATCGGTAGATGATGAAGGGAGATTGGATGACTTCTTGTGCATCAAAGAAAAGAGCATCAAGAGTTGACACAATGATATGGCTATTGTGAAGACATATTTTTCTTTCTTGAAAATATGGGGTTTTGAAGAAGGTGGGTTGTCTTGTCTTATTAATCATTAAAGATACACTATAGACTGAGAATGAAAATGACACTAGAAGAACATCATTTTATTAGCAGACAGTCCTTGGTTAGCAGTAATAAACTCAATGATCAAATGGGTACATCAATGGTTGATATCTACCATGTGTATGAGAAAGGGTATCCCCATGTAAATTGATTTTGTATAGAAAAATTTGGATGTAGCCAAGAATGATGGGGTCATGAATGCTTGCACTATTTTCTTCAAGGTGGAGAACCCAAGTTCCCAAACAAGTTTTCTAACAATAGTCGTATTCAAAACTGTGGAAAAAATAGAGAGAAGAAATTTAGCATGGGCATACATGTTTGCATTTCTGATTCCATGGGTTATTTTCTTGAGACCTTCCCCATTGAATTCAAACCTTAACTTATAGAGACCCCAGCCAAAGATGTTGTGGTCTAAAATTATTCAAATATTCCATAATAGGTGGGAGAGAAAGGAATGAAATTTGGCTCCATTGGCTCAGAGTCAGGAGTATTGACTTGAATTTGGTTTGATAAATGCAAGCATTTTGGTGAAAGTAAGGAGAAGGGATGTGCAGTTAGTGCCACTGCAAGGACTAGTGTAGGTTTACACAAATCCTCTTCTACTTTGCACTATTATCAATCAGGACTTGCAATCTTTTGATACCCTTTTAGTGTTAAACTTTGTTGCACTTCCTCATTGAAGATTAGTGGGACACCTTTGC
>MU224630.1:1187276-1204962 GCA_018584345.1 Thuja plicata | reverse complement strand
GTTAATTTGATCATTAATCATGTCTACTCTTATTCCTGAAATCAAACTAAATAGTTCTAATTACCATCAATGGAAAACTCATGTTTCATTTCTCTTTCATTTTAAACATCTACTTGAAGTTGCTACACATGCTTCCATTGAACTAGCTACCTCTGCTTCACAAGCAGAAAAATATGGATGGAAAATAAAAAATGAAGAAGCTCTTGGTTTGATTGGTCTCTCTATCATTCCTGATCTTTATGTCCTAATTGAACATTGCACCAAATCTCATGAAGTGTGGGCCATTTTTCAACAGACGTATGACAGCTCATCTGAATCCTGTAAGATTCAACTCCAAGACTTGGAGGAATTAAGGTATAATGATTTTAAAAATATGGATGAATTTTTACTCAAGTTTGATGCAATTAAAACTCAACTAAGTGATGTTAATGTTAGTTTAAGTGATATTAGATTAATTACTATTATTCTTAATAAATGCCTTCCTAAAGAGTTTCAACAATTTATCACTAATATTCACTCTTAGCTTGCAATTCCTACTTTAGCTCCTCATTTAACTTATGTTATCTTTCAAAATTTGTTACGTCAAGAGGAGGCTAAATTATTGCAATTTGTACTATTAAATCTTTTGAACATGATTTTTTTTTTAAAACTCAAAATCAAAATAATAGCTCATATAATAATAATACCTCTTATAATTATTCTCATAATAACAATCATAATAATCATAACTCAAATCATCAAAGACCCCATTGCACCTACTGTGGGAAAGACGGTCATGTTACTAATAACTGCTTTAAAAAGAAAAAGGATAATAGACACATGAATCAAAATCAACAACCTTCTAAAGAAGATAATGCTAATTCATCTCGTCATACATTTACAATTCGTCATAATGTTGCCAGCCCTTTTTAGTGATTTGGTGCATCTTCAGCGGGTATTTCTTCTTTTAGTATTGTAATTTGTTACCTTATGTCCTTCATGTTGATAAGCTTTTAATTTGTTCAACTAATCATTCTATTTTTCCTTCGTATGGTTTAATTCATTATTTACAATTAATTTCTCTCATATTTTATATGATCTATTGTTGTATCTTTTATGAGTTCCTTTTGATCTATTGCTCCATTTGTAAGATGCACTGGGTTGCACTTACTCAGTTGATGTTTATAAACTTGTTCCATCTGTAAGATGCATTTGGTTGCACTTACTCAGTTGATTTTTATCAACTTATTCCATCTGTAAGATGTAATGGATGCACTTCCTTTTTTTGATGTTGATCAACTTGTTCCATCTGTAAGATGCAATGGATGCACTTACTCAGTTGATGTTTATCAACTTGTTCCATCTGTAAGATGCAATGGATGCACTTACTCAGTTGATGTTGATCAACTTGTTCCATTTTTAAGATTCAATGGATTCACTTACTTCATTTTATGTTGATCAACGTGTTCCATTTGTAAGATGCAGTGGATGCACTTACTTCAGTTGATGTTTATCAACTTGTTCCATTGATTTTTTTTGGTGAAGATGTTGTTCTTGAAATCCTTCTTGAAGTTTGTTGGATTTCTCATATGATTGACAGGTATATGGTACATGGTTCTCTCTCTCTTAATCCTTAGTTCCATTTATGTAAATCTTAATGTTGGTTTAAATTATCATCTCCTTAATGGTTCATTTCTTATGGTTCATAAGTGTAGTCATGATTGGCTAATCAATTCAAACACTTATTGGTGCTTGAGATATATGTTCTACTCAGGTTATGGTTTCTTCTCCCTCGGTCTTCTTTCCAACTTTACTAATGTGATGAGTTTTCATTCTTCATTGCTTAGATCGTGAGTCATGTAGGTTATGGATTAGCTACCCATTCACTTGCAGTAACTCATTAATGGACTGTCTATATCCATGTGATTGATGGAATGTTGATGCATGCCTCATTTCTGCATTAGCATATTTATTTTGAGATGAGAGGATGATTGTTATTTTTGGTACCTTGACCTTTTGGTGTATCTTGATTTCATGTTTATCTCCTTTATTTGATGATATCTCATGCATTTCCTTAAAGATATTTTCTGATATTATAGTTTTGAAGTTACACTAACTTGAATATTAGATGATATTCTTCTTGTGGATAGGTTCCTTGGTTTGTGTTTCTATGTTTCTTTTTTTTAGGTGAATCTTCAAGGCCCACTTATGGAATCAATTCCTCTTCACATGTCTTATAACTTCAAGAAGATTATATCAAGACTTGGTTCAAGACAATCAAATCTCTTCCCTATATTGAAAACCAAGTTGTAGATTTTGTAAAGAGACATTTCACTCTCATTATAAAAATTTGGGTTTGATACCCCTTGATGTAAATCCCCCAAGTAAAGATTAAAGGGGGGTGTTAGAATTTACTCTTTCCTTGGTTGAAATATGTAATTAAAGGATAAGCCAAGGTATCCTTATTTGTATTTGTCCTCTAGTCCAAGTAGGAGGACATGTCACTATTTTGTAATTCCTTTAATAAGGAAATTATATATTCCTCCTTAAGAGGAATCTCACATTTCTCACACACACAATATGAATGCGGCATTCATAGAAGATGGGAGTTACATGAAAACTCCTCCACTCATCTCTATTTAAGAGATTTATCTCACACACTTGTCTAATAATCTTCTCTTCTTTCTCACTTCTACTCACATTCTCATCTTGCTCTCAATATTGTATTGAGCTCATTTCTCTCATTCTTTAGGCCTTGTGCCATATTCATATACTTCACAAGGGGTTTTTCTTGTTTTTCCCCTTTCAAATCCTTGTGTTCTTCTCTTGATTCTTGGAGCATTTTGGTGATCTCTTGGCTTGATTCTTTGTAGAAATTCCTCTCTATCTCTCTTGGTGAACTTGGTAAATTCCTTTCATGCACTCACACTTGAATTTTTTCATTTTCTCTACTTCTTTTTTATAATTCCTAACAAGATGTCAACCATTGATGTAGTCATTTCATTTTTGAGCATTTTAATCTAGTAACATGCTCCTTCTCAGTCTGTAGTGCATCTTTACTAATTAATAAGACAAGATAACCCCCCCCCCCCCCCCCCCCCACCATCAACTTATTCATAACCTTCTATTATCAAGAAAGAAGAACATGTCTTCATAGTAGTTTTTTTATTGTGATATATAGAAAACTGAGAACAATAAGAGTTTAGAAAACTGAGAAGGGAATGAACATCAAGGAAATAATAGATAGAACGTTGATCTATTTCTAACTCTATGGGTTCTTGTCCAAATTGTTGACACCTTGTCCAAATCATCATATTACATGTGGGAGAATTATAAAAAAGGCTCTTATAAGAAATTATATTGTGGATCTTTCAATTTAGGGTGTGCATGTTCTGGGCTCCTGCCCCTAAAAGTTCACATACACAAACACTTATATATGGTAATGTATACTTGCATATAAAAAATAATGTACATGTATTTGTGTGTGTTTGTGAAGGTTCTAATCAAACTAAGACCATAAAACAGTAAAGATGTGAAACAATAAGAAAGGGTTTAAGAAACTTAAGGGACCGTGAGGATGTAAAACAATAAGGGTTTATAAATACATACATATATACACATAATTATATACATACAAATACATACATACATACATAATGTGTAATATGAAAAGGGGAGCACCTAAAGATCTAGATTTTATTAAAAATGTTGAATAACTAAGAGGGGGGTGAATTGGTTATTCCTAAACACTTCCTAAAACTTTTACTCATCTAGTATACACATAAACCATTCAAATAATTAATATTGATGTAAGCATGAAAGAACAAGAATAAACAACACCATATATAACATGGAAACCCAAACTAGGAAAAACCATGGAGAACCTAATTCTCATGGAAGTAAACATTGGTTAAGGTTACACTAGTTAAGGGCATTTTTTACAAGGGCTGACTACTAATTTTCACATTGTTGTTTTTCTCACTTTTGGTTGGGCTAACTACCCAAAAATAAGAAAGGTTAACTGTCGATACAAATAGGCTCACTACCAATACAAAAAAATTTACTAACAAAATGTGAACTGAATAAATTACATCTTCCTATGCATGAAATAATTTTATTTGATAGCAAAGTAATCACTCACAGTATTAGATTGGATACAGATCTTCTACCAGCATACACCAAGTTCCTGCAACACATTATGTAAAGCATTCTCTTGATATCATAGTAATACTTCTCTCAACTTCCTTCTTCTTACATACCACTATCACAAATTCACACACCCACGCATACATACACTCACTCACTCATCAGATACAAAATTATTTCTTTGTTTATATATACATTTGATAAGATAATTATATTTGTCGACCAAGCCACAAAATATGTCGACTTCAATACAAAAGATATTACAATTTTATTTAACACGCAACCACTGAACCAAAATATAGGTCATACATAAAGGTCTTCATACCACATTACCACAAGACCTAAAGAGAGTTCACCCTTAAGATATTCACATTACATAGTACAATTGTCAAAGATAGGTAAATTTTGGAATTGATAGAACAACACAACCAAGTCCGTGACTTGATCAACAAAACTTATAAACCAACCGATAGAAGAAACTCAATAAAATCTATCCAGACATAAAATATTACTATTCTACCAAAATAATCTGATGAATTAATGTCTAGGTAGCAGGAATACCTAAAAGATCTTTGAAACTCAACAATAAACAAGTACCATCAGAAACTTCATTCTTTAGTGATCACCAAAACATACATATGTACCAAAGAGATGAATTCCAATAATAGGAATAAGTACACCTGACACCATAGCCAAAAATTGCACATACAAAATCTATTTTACATATAACAGAACTACTAATATCTCACTAGCAGCCAATAGGAATACAACTGATACTACCAAAAACCAACCAATACATATATAAAATTGGCATAAAGGTTTTGACATCAATGACAACAATTCTAGCATATTCTCAAAATGTTCAACAATCGCCCCCTTTGGAATTGATGGAAAAACAAAAATACTCCAAAAAAAAATCCCCCTAAGTTAGATATATCTTTAATATTTTGATTTGCCTAATTATCTCCCTAGTTTTTTGACAATGGAAAAGGGTTACATACCAGAACTTCAAAAAATTCATGCAAATACAAAAACAAATCACTTTAAAAACTTACTTATACCTTTCTTAAATTATTGGAAGCTTTCTCTTCCACTCAGCCACAATAGCACCCATCTGAGCACATGGACTATCATGCTCCACTAGTATGTCGAAAGATGAAGTCCAGTCTGGAGATCGAAACCATTGCTCTTAATCTTCTTCATTAGCAAGAATACTAGAAACATGCTATAACCGGACTTCAACCAAGTCCTTCACTAACCAACATGTTTTCACCATTTCTTCTCTCTATCTCTACAAATGCAACATTTCACCTTGTAGCTGACCAACTCTTATCCTCTATTTTCCTTCTTTGTCCTTGAAATAATCACATGTCTTTCCCAATCCATTCATTTCTCCCTCAATAGCTTCAATGTTACCCCAAAAATTGTCAACAACAACAAGCCACCAAAGACAATACCTATAAATATCTTAAATTTATTTTATGCACTCCTTTTTTCACTGATCATCCTAGATTGTATTTGTTTAGCATTAGTACACTTCTTCTCAATAGACTATCTAATTATGCAGTAATATACACCATATTGCAGCAATATTCCTTCAACAATATTTACCAATTCAACCGGTAGAACACCTAATATATCATAAACAATGATCTTCTTTCTGTTCAAGTGATCAACCAACATATCCTCAATCTTTGTTCTTCTCACCAAAGAGCAATCAGACAATAAAACACCAATTCTATCAAACTCATCATCTTATAACATAGACTGAACCACATCAGAATCCACAGAGCCAAATTCTGATGGAGAAACTAGATCTTTTTCAACCTCTTCTTCATTCTTCTCCTCTGATTCCTTCTCATCCTCATATTTTTCTTCTTCATCCTCTGAAATGGTAATAATCTTCTTTCATTTATCGTTGGTCTATCTCCTCTTAGGTTTTGAAAGGGAACCAACAACAACAATATCCAAATTCTTCTAACCGGAGGAGGAACCGTCCTCAAAAAAAGTCATAGACAAATAACTAGAAACAACCAAACCAAAGAAAATATTCATCTGCAATGATACAAAATATGACTTGCAAGCATCTTCTCTATTTTCAGGAAACCCTAGATATCTATAAATTTGTTTACTGACAAGGATTCTAGTCCTCTACACTATATTTTCTCTACCTAGTAGAGACCTCAAAAAATAAAACATCAAACACACAATCAAAGATCCAAACTAGAATCCATAGCCATCTTCTACTGACATCTTGGCATTCTTAAGAAAATTATCCAATAACTTTTTACATAGATCAAACCAAACACCTGCCCTAACCATTTTATGTGCAATATAGACTGTCATAGCCAAAGTAGCACCATCGCGATTTCAAAAGAAAATTTTGTAAGATATGTCATAGGTAACATACCTCACCACCAGATCTTCAAGAGTACGCGCTGATCACACTCGATACTAGTCAAATCCTTCACTTCATTATACTTTATCATCTTCTTCCTAGGAAGGTCTCTAATACTGCACAACCCAGTGATATACTCAATTACTTCTTTCGTTACAGAATAGGGTTTATCCAAAACCACGTGTATACACCTAAAAATGGTCAACAAAAAATATTAATCAAATTCAAGTCATTGGATTAATTAAATAAAAAATCATCTAAATTGTGTAATTGAATTTAATATTTGATTATATAGTCATCTTTAATTAATTAAATCCAACACATTCACTCAACACACATGGCTAATTTAATTAATTCTTTTGAATTAATTCCCTCCTAAAATATCTCACCTACCACTACATGACAAAATCAAATCAACCAATGGGATACAAGGAGCAAGATCACATGGATAGCTCAAAGGCGTTGCTAGCTTCACCATTCATTCTTATAAGATAATCTTGATCACTCATCCCTCAACCACTTGACTTAACCATGGTTGGACATAACTCACCCCCAAGGCCTTGGGAAATCCTATAAATAGGATACATTCTTAGGGCAAATCATCCACATTCATCCAAAGAATAGACATAACACTAGTTTGAGCAATTCATATTCATTTGTTCATTGTGATTCATAATTAGCATCATCATAATATTAAAATTTATTGCATCGTGCTTAGTTTAATTGATCATTTAACTTCATTTGAATTATTCTTGCATCATTAGCTTAATTAGCATCTATGGTAGCTTAAATCATTCAATTCCTTATCAATTCTCATCTCCTAAGTTGTCATACACGAGAATTTATTGTAGCTGGGAACAAGATTGAATAGATCCTTAGGATTAGAGAGCAATGAGATGGTCTTGATTGTTCATTTCATGCTTTTATTAATTCTTTATCATGTTGTGATTTGAATAACTCGTATTAATGTTTATGTGACTCAATTGTATACTTACATTTAATGGTGCCCACCGTGGGGCCCATGCCCCTAATTTTGACAAATTTGTGAGTTGTTTTTGTTGCAGATTTTATACAGGTTTTGAAAAAGTGTAGCAGAAAATCACATATACTCAGATTACTCTGCATCTACTCAAAATTTATTCACATATGTTCAATTTTATTTTGCATCTAGACTAAATTGTGTCCCATTTATGAAGAATTAGTTCGCATATGCTCATAATCTTGTTGTCAACTATTTCTTGTCAGCTGTGAAATATTTTCACATATGCTCAAAATTATTTCCCATTCGCACAAAATAAGTTCACATATGACTTAAATAATTTTGTATTTTCTCTAAAGAATTGCGCATTTAGTAAAACAAATTTTGCATTTACAGAAAATATTTTTGCATTTGCAGAAAATGTTTGCATATGCTCTTTATAATTTTGAAATTGCAAAAATAGAATATGTTTTGGTCTAATCAATTTGTTGGTTAATAGAAAATGGAATATATTATCAAATCAAAGAAAGTTACACAGAAGAATCCAAGTTTTCACACATGAAAGGCTTTGAAGAACCATGTGCAAGAATAGAAAGGGAAAAGTGGGCAAACGACACGATGAGAATTCAAGAGGAAGGTAAAGCTTATGATCATTATTCATCCATTCTTAACAAATATTTGCATAAATATGCCTTCAAGTACTAACTCTTTTTAAATCATGTTGGTGCTAATGTTGTGCTAACTTTTTTTCCAAAAATACTTTTTTAAGAAAATCGCTAAAAGTTGTGCATTCTCCAAAATCCTAAAAATCCTTGTGTGGCAATTTACTTTCCTTTAAATCAATTTTTGTGGCATTTTCCTTTCAAACACATAGAATAATCTAAAAATACATTTTTTCTTGTGGATCAAGGTGGTAGGATTATGCTCTCCCCTATTTTGGGTGATCAAAATGTCAAACCCATCACGATCCCACCTAGTTAGATAAGGTCTAAAAATGAATCATGTGTTCTACATTTTTGTGAGTTGAAAGTGGTAGGGATATGCTCTCCCCTCTTTTGGGTGACCAAAATACCAGACCCACTTAAGACTTAATTTTAATTTTGGTAGTGCATCTTAACTTTAGAGGGCATGCCTCCTGAGATTTTCCTTACGAGGTTGGTGAGAGGGAATGATGCAAGTGGGACATAATCATAAATTCATTATAATCCAACCCACTATAATAAAAATGCATTCATCCTTAATGGGGTGAATAACAAAAGATCTTGAGAATAGCCTTCATCTAGTAGTTCTTCTGAATTGTGCAAAACATCATTTTTGTGATGGTGGGAAGCCTCTATAATGGACTTTAGACTCAAACTTTCTGATTGGAATCTTATCTACAACCATACTAATTAGAAATTCTACCCTATTATCTATGGTATATCATTTTATAGTGCAAGAGGATTGTGTCATCCTCTGAAGTTACTCAGCATACATATTCTTGTGGTAGTGAGTTGTGAGATTTTAGGATTTCATCACCCTAAATCGAGCATCCACTCCTTGAAGGCTATTAAAGTGCATAATTTTCTCATCATCTCCACATGAGATTATGTCTTCGATTAGAGGGACAAAGAGAACGAGGGTCAGTAATATCAAGTTTAGAATTTACTCCAAGTGCGTGAGCCTATAAATCATATATTGAAGCCAAATTCAATAGGTAGATTGCTTGAAATATTTTCATGTATCAAACCCGTTAAAACCATTCAAGAACATACACTGCATGTTATAAAGAAGTTTAGGCCAAACAAGTGATTGAATCTGTTTGTTGTGTTTATGGTCTCAAAACTTTGGAAGAATTCATCCATTTCTAAAAATAAAACATCAAGAAAGTATAAGAAATTTGAAAATTGATCCAGAAACTTGTATGCTAGTATACCCATCTTAGTTGTCACAAATCCTAAAATTCTAATCATACAAATATTTTCTACATAAGTTGATTATTGTTTCATCAGAACAAGTCATTGTAATAGTATTGTTGAAACACCATTAATCTTTTATTTTGAAGGTTCATCATCAAGGATTCCAAATCCTTCACCTATAACCCAAAATATCAAAGTTAATTTTGAACCTTCATCATAGAAATATTTTTTTTTTATTAGGTTTTATCATCATATACATACTTCATTTTGAACATCCAACATTGAAACACATAATCATCATTTGATAGCGAATCTTTTTTAGAATTTAAGACAACATCCAACATCTCTAAGCGAATATTTCTTGCATTGGTTTTGATCAAGTTCATATCAATCATACTCGATCCTATAGATTTAAACAACAAGAACAAGATCCAAAAGATGTATAAATCCCACAACTAGAACAACCACAACAACAACCCACAATGGAAGAAAACAATTGGGCTAAGGCCAACGATGGAAACAACAACAACCACAATGAGGAGATAATGGAGGAACATGTCAAAATAGCTCAACAGGATGCCAAAGTTCATAAATTGTGGAAAAAGTCATAGAGGATGATAAAGAAAGGTATTTCATGACTTTAGCCCAATCAGGAGTGAAATTACCCCACAACTATGATGTTTCAAAGTTTAAAAAAAATGAAGGCGAAGTTAATCCCTTAGGTACCTTGAACAAACAAATCAAGGTTTTACAACAACAACTTCATGATATTCAAAGGGGTACATCAACAAAAAGATAGACCTTAGAGGACATTTGTCATTTTCCTTTTGACAAGACCTTGAACATGATACCTTTCCCACCCAACACATATATGCCCAAATATGATAAATATATGGGTACCATTGATCCAAAAGACCACATTAGGGTATTATGTGCCTTGAGTATGGAATTTGTACATGACAAAACATACCTAATGAGGTTATTCCCAAGAATTCTAGGAGGATAAGCTATTAAGTGGTTTTCAAAATTCCCACATGACATTAAAACATTTGAAGAGCTAGTCTCAATATTTGTTAATCAATACTCCTACAACATAGATTACAAGGTTACTATGTTGGATCTTTTTAATACTAAAAAACACAATGGGGAGTCATTTTTGACATTCTTACAAAGATGGAGATGCGTCTTTGCCAAATATCATAGGAGTATACCTGAAAAGCAAAAGATGGGCATTTTCATCAATAATTTGACTAGTGAGATGAATTTCCAGCCCCAATTCAATGTCCTCCCACATTTTAAAAAAAAATGTTATAGAATAGTATTACTATTGAAGATTCATTAGTAAGAAAATGTGAGTTGAAATTATACAAGTATACTAAAGGCTTCTCAAACAACTCAAACAAAAATAACAACTTCAAAAACACAAATTCTTCAAACAACAACAATAACTAAAATAATGGCAAACCAATTTTTTGTTGAAAAATAACAAAGATGTGGTAAACAATGGAGTAGTAGGTGCCAATAATGTTAAACCAAAAACCTTCTATTTATCCAACAATGCCAATCAATTAAACAACTCATCAAACAATAAACCTAGACTTCCATAATATCCACCTAAGAGAAAATTTACACCCTTGGGTAAACATCTTGAATCTTCTTTAAGAACACTTATAGCCAATAAAGTGATCACCTTACCCGAATCAAGAGGATATGAACCCCAAGTAAAACCTTATTTGTGGAATGATTCACACCATTGTGAATACCATAGGAATAATGGTCACAAAACTAATGATTATATACAATTAAAACATGTGGTCCAAAATTTGATTGATAACAACATCATTATTTTTGAAGGACCTAAGAATAATGATGACCAAAAGACATTCAAAACTCCACTCCTTAATCATGAAAAAGGAGAATCATCAAAAAAATCACAACCAAATCAAAGGCAAAGATAAGGTCAATTTTGCTCATGCTTATGATAATACCATACACACCTTGTCAGGATTTGATAATGTTATCAATGTCATCATTGTTAGAGATAAACAAGAAAAAGAACCCACCCATATCATCACAAGGAGTCAAGAAAAACTGACATTACAGGGAGAAAAAACTAGGACATCAAATGAATCATCTTCAATATCATAACAATACAGCTTGGTAGATCAACTTCAAAGGACACCAGCACAAATATCTATATTAGAAATTTTGAAGATCTCACCATCTCATAAAGACATATTGGAAAAATCCCTTCTCGACACGAGTGTTCCTAATAACCTAGATGTGGACTAATTTCAAACCATGGTAGGTCATCTTATTGCACCTCATTTCTTATCTTTTTCTGAAGAAGATGACATATCCTTGAATCATCCTCAAAATATCTCATTACATATCAAAGTCCTTATTCAAAAACATAGAGTTAAGAGATTCTTGATAGATGGAGGAGTTGGCTTAAACATTTGTACATTGAATCTAGTTTGAGCCCTAGGCTATGCTGAAAATGCAATGGATCCAAAAAGAAAGGTCACAATAAAATCATATGACGATGAAGAAAGATCTTCTAAACTTAAAGATCTTTTTATTTTACCAATCATAGTGGGACCAATTCAGAAAGAGACGGTATGTCAAGTCCTAGACTTGAAATTTCTTATAACATATTATTGGGAAGTCCATGGATCCATGAGATGCAAGTGGTTCCCTCAACATATCATCCGTGTCTGAATTTTCCCTGTCTGGTTCAAGAGATAACCATTAGTGGTGATCTTAATCCCTTCCAGTATTGCAACAATGTGAAGTCAGACACTGATTATTTGGTTACATATAATAGAGAAGTTTCCATAATAGATATATTATATAAAGCAACAAAAGAAGAAGCTTCTAGTGTAAGCTCAAAATAAAAAGGAAAAGAACTGAGTTCTTGTACATCACCTAAGGGAAAAGAGAAAGAACTTAGTTCTTCCACATCAAATAGAGGAAAATAAACAGATTCAAGCCCTTCAAAATTAGAAAAGAAGAAATAAAAAGAGGCACAATGCTTGAATATGGACACACTAATGAGGCATTTTGAGAAGAAAATGAAGCTTCATCATAAAGGAGTGGGAGAATATTCCTTGTTAATGATAAACTTACCACCTTCTCCTAAGTCTTATGGAAGACCTTCAATGTCACAAACCAAAGAACCTTGACTTCCTCAAAAATACAATGACAATTTTGTAAGGCCTAACATATCCTTGGTAGGGGAAGAAGATGACAATGAAATCCTCAAGTGGTTATAAAAAGATGAAAAAGTGGAATCAAGTTAAATAATACAACATATAAGTATTCCCATATAGCAATATGGGAAGGGATTTGAAATCATGCAAAAGATGGAGTATCAAGGATCGGGCCCTCTTAGAAAGAGAAAAGAAAGAATAGTAGAACCCCTAGAAGCCACCTTCAGGTCTAACAAAGAGAAAACCAAAGTAGGATATCTTGAAGCTGGTTTTCCCAAGAATAATTTCCCTCATATCCATGAGAAAATTCTCAAGCTACAATTATATAATGATGATGACTCTACAAAGTAGGAATGGGATTCATTGTCTGAAGTGTCTTTCCATGACAAGGAAGTGGATGTAGTTCACTCCTATATTCCTACATCTATTGAAGAAAAAATTTCAAATAATAGAATGGTGGAGAATCAGATTCATTCTTACATACCCACATTCTTAGAGGGTCAAAGTTCAGTGTATGTACTATAATAAAATAGATCATAATACATTGAGGAATACTCTAGTGAGGACGAACAAGATCCTAGCTCTATGAATCATCTTGAGGAAGTTTATGTTATCAATATTGATGATACAATGTATGACTTAGACCATAACATTGTCAGAGCTCTCACCCTAATAGACCTAGACCAATCCAATGATCCCTTACCATTAATGCTTCCTTAACTCATTAACTGGGAACAAACTGAACCTATTGAGATGGAAACCTTTTCTAATGACTATTCTTTATCCCTGTACCTTAACATGGTTAAACCAACTTCCACTAGTGAATATTGTTATGATGCTTTGACTCAAGAGAGTGTCAAGTATCTTGGTTGCAAAAATAAAGAAATAAATCAAAGACCTAGTGGTGAAAAATACCATGTGGCAATACTAGATCTAGAAAAAGATAAAATAAAGGGTGTATCCAAAGGTAAAAATCTCATCGAGACACCTGAGGATGAGAGACTTGACACGCTTCCTAAGCACTATTAGGAAAGGTCATCTATTCTTATTGATCCCATAGAAAAAAGTCAAAATTGGAACATAGGAGACACCAAAGATCATACACTTAGCAACATCCTTATCAGAGGAAGAAAGAAAACAATTCATAGACTTTTTCAAAGAAAAATATATTAATTTGGTCTGGCCTTATGTTGGTATGTCTGGATTAGATCTAAATATAATAATGTATCATCTCAATATCTCTCTTGGAGCTAAACCAATTAAATAAAACTTAATAAAAATGCATCCACATATAGCATTATTAGTCAAAGCAAAATTGAAGAAACTTCTACATGTTGGTTTTATTCTCTCCATAGCTTATGCAAAATGGATCTCCAATAGTGTGTTGGTATCAAAGATAGATAAAAGCATCAGAGTGTGTACAAATTTCAAAGATCTTAATAAAGTGTGTCTGAAATATGATTTTCCAATACCAAACATTGACACAATAGTGGATCTAACAACAAGACACTCAATGTTCTCACTCATGGATGGATTTTCTGGGTACAATCCAATTAAAATTTCACATAAGGATTAAGACAAAACAACTTTTACTTGTACATGGGGAACCTTCTGCTGGAATGGCATGCCTTTCAGGCTGAAAAATGTTGGAGCAACCTATCAAATGGCTATGACTACAATTTTTCATGATATGATGCATACCTTCATGGTGGAATATGTGGATGATATCTTGGCTAAATCATACACCAGAATAGAACATCTTCCTATCTTCGACAAGATATTCACAAGGATTGAAAATTTTATGGTTAGATTAAATCCCAAAAGTGTGCATTTGGTGTCACATTAGGCAAATTGTTAGGCTGCATTTTTTTAGCAAGAGGTATTGCAATAGATCCATCTAAAGTGAAATATATAATGGAAAAGGGATCTCTAAGGAACATAAGTCAATTAAGATCACTTAAAGGAACAGTGCAATCATTAAGGAGGTTCATAGCTCAATTGGCCAAAAAATGTCATTCTTTTACACAACTGCTTCACATAGACACTTCTTTCAAATGGGGTCCATCATGTGATGAATCTTTTGATTCTCTCAAAAAGTACCTTATGAATCCACTTTGATGGCTCCTATACTAGGGAAACCATTATTATTGTATATCTCGAAAACAAAAAATTCACTAGGAGCTTTGTTAGCACAACAAGATGATAAAGGAAATGAAAGAGCAATATATTACATCAGTGGAACTTTGATCAAATATGAGCTTCATTACACTTTAATTGAAAGAGCTTGTCCATCAGGTTTTTTTGTGTCTCAAAAAATATGACACTACATCCTCACACATCCAATCAAAATAATGGTTAAAATTGATCATTTAAAGTATCTTCTTAGCAAAGCAGCACAAATAGATAGATTAGCAAAATGGGTGATGATTTTAAATGAATTTTATATTGAGTATGTGGACAGATGAGCAATCAAAGGACAATTGATATCTTATTAACTAGAAGAATCACCTGTCTCAAGTACAACACCAATGAAAATTGAATTTCCAAATGCAGATATTCTCATAGTTATAACACAAACCTGGAAATTATATTTTGATGTATCCTATACACAACATGGATCGGGGGTAGGCATATTGTTCGTTACACCTCAAGAATACTGTTAATCTCTAAGATATATTGATGATTAGTGACCAACACTTCATCATCTCATTAGGCATTTTTAGTTAGCTATCACTGTGGCCAAGCTAAAACTATGTAAGGCCGAGCAATATTGCCCAGTAGTTTTCAGTATGTTGATTTACATTGCCGAGCTTAGTAACATCAAAGATGTTAAATGCTGAGTGATAGAACAGTCAAGTGCTGAGCAGAATAGTTTTTTGTATACTTGTCAGGAATGATACAAACTTCAAGGATAAGTGATCTGGCTGACTTGTATAAGCTTTTTGGGCCGACATTGTGTGCATTTAATATTCTTATACAGAGTTAGTTATGCAATTTAATTGTTTTATCCTATGCATGACTCATTGTAAGCATTAATTGTAATACCATCATGGTATGGGTATTGGATCTTGATCGTTGATCTAGATCTCACTGTTAGATCTGTATAGATATATTAGATTGCTTCAAAACCCTATTTTTTTTGTATGTATGTGCAAGAGGCAGAAGAGTAATTGATGAAGTGAATGCATTTTGAAGTGAAATGCACAGAGGGTAATTTTGTTCAGAAGCAGAGATCAAGCAGAGCATAACATAGTGAATAGCAGAGTAAAGGTATATCAGATTATAAGATCAAAAGAGATACTGAAAAGAGGAGATTCGTCATCAGCATCAAAGTGCATATTGAAGGATCAATACTTGAGACTTTTTAATCATTGTATCAGGTGAAAATCTATTAACAAAGTGGTTTTAGCAGGCCTTTATTTATCTCTTAACAGAGTGCTTACTTCATTGTAAGTTTAAATCCTTTAACAAAGTAGATTGTAATGATCTGAAGCTTTTAACAAATCAGACCTTTAACAGGGTAGATTACATTTTGTAATCAAACATTTGTAACCTTAATAGGTACACTTTATTACTGCAGTAGTGAAGACTTTTGTGGGTGTCATCCCCACCCCAGTTTTACCTATTTGGGTTTCTGGGTTACCAAGTTATTGTGTAATGTGTTACTTATTTCATGGTGTGGATGCTATCTGAGATTACATTAGATTCATTTATGTATGAATGTGTTATTAGTTTGTTTTAAGTGTTTATATTTGAAGATCTGATTCACCCCCCCTCTCAGTATCTTGCTTTCCCATTATTGTATTTCCAACAATTGGTATCAAAGCTAGAGTTCTCTAAAAGGTTATAATCAGCTTGAGAATCAAGATCTTAAAATGGAGATCTACAAGATGGGTAAAGTCATTGAGAATCAAAAGATTGATGTTCAGCTAGCAGTCCAACAGCTTGAGACTGCAAGACAAGAGTTAAGGAAGTCCTTGGCTGCAAGAAAAGATTTAGCCAAACAAATGAATGACACTCATTATCAAGAAGAGGATGCCACAAATCTATTTCAAAATGGAGATTCTACTGAGAGCAATGCATCAATAGCAGATCTACTGGAAAAGAATAGTGCACTATGTGAAGAGGTCAAAAATCTAAAAAAGGAACAAGAAGCCCAATCAATAAGAATGTGTGAAGTTGTTGAATAGAAAAAGAAATCCGAAGATGACAAGGCTATGGCAAAAGAAGATAAGAGAATGCTAACTACCAGACTTGATGAAAGAACACATGAGGTGCAAACAATGACAGTCAATCAAGTGGACATAGTGAATCAACTACTACTTGTGAATCAGGAGATCAGCGAGAAAGACTTGGAGATTGTTAATCTTAGATCTGAGAACAGTCAATTGAAAGATGAATTGAGATCTAAGAAAGAAATCAATAATAGAGTGAATGATCCAAGTGTAGCTATGAGCTACTTTGAACAACTAGTGGAAGCATCAAGAAGACCTAAAGATTCTTCTGGGTTAGGTCACACTGAACAACATACAACCACTGAAGATGGAGAATCATCTAAGACAGGTGAAAGAAAGAATGCAAAGTCAAGAAACAACAAACCTGTTTGTCACCATTGTGGAAAAATAGGTCATACAGAAAACATTTGTTGAAGCAAGAATGATAAGTCCAATCCAAAAACTAAATTTAATGGTTATTGCTATAACTATAATAAGTTTGGACATCAAGCATGTGAATGTAAGTCAAAGGCAAGAAAAACACCTAGACTCAATGGTAATTGCTATAATTGTCACAAATATGGTCATAGAGCACAAGATTGCAGATCCAAAGGTAAACAGCAGTGAACATCAAAGGTACAAGAGAAATCACCAAGAAAGGGAAATCATTACAATTGGGATTAAAATACATGGCATAGTTGTCATTACTGTGGTGAGTACGAACATGTTCCAAAAAATTGCATAAGGACACATTTCAGAGGTAAATCTAAAAGTTGGATGAATGGAAGCCTAGTTTGTCACAGTTGTCTGAAAATTGGACATACAAGGAAAGATTGCAAGACTAGAGTACCAGCTCCTAC
>MU224630.1:1144382-1186288 GCA_018584345.1 Thuja plicata | reverse complement strand
ATTTTCCCCAAGGTTTTAAATATGAATGGATCAAAGTTATCCTTAGCAGAGTTCATGACATGAGCATGTGGCTAGACAATGGACCAGTCAAGATCACTAAAAGCATGATTCATCGAGTGACTGGATATCCTATAGTGAATGGAAACTGAACCATGAGGGATAATAGCAAAGAGGAGATTACATTGAACACTGAAGCAGTATGGAATAACAGAGGTATGACTATCTCTACAATTACTAACCTAGAACTTGACTTTGGAGTAAGGGTAATTTCACATAAGTTCTATCAGTCCAGCAGATTGGATAGTGTTCCATGTACAACAGTTGATCAGGCATGGAAAATTGTGAAGAAAAATCACACATATGATCTTGTTGAGCTACAACAGACATAGTTAGCCGAGAACCTTGCATCAATCAGAAAGGCTAAGAGCTCGTCATGTAAGTTTGGTTCTTTACTAGTTTGTATATTCTTCTACATTCAGGATACATTTCCTACACTAGGAAATATTGTTTGGAAAAAGGATAGGCCCATAACAGTTCAGATTAGTGAATGTATTGAGAAGTTGGGTAGCAATTTCAATAGCATTATGGGTATCTATTTTGTAGAATTCAAGAAGAGAATGAAATTAAGGACTAGGATTCCTAAGTCACTAGTGGAGAAGCACTATGAGGAAATATGTTTTCTAGTTGACATAGATAACACTTATATCAAGGCAGTAACTCCTAGAATAACATGTCTAGAGCCATTTCCATATGAGATTAATGTTGATGAAGCATCAGCTGCCATTACTACACTCCTAGCCGAGGCAATTGACACAACAGCAGAGAGATTTGGAAACTTTGATGAAGCTAAGGCTAAGATCTCTAGAAGTTTGAATGAAGGAACTATGGAAAGGAAAAGAAAGAAGATAGTGAAAAATCTGAAGAAAATGGTTGGCTTGGGTAGTGATGAAGAACCTAAGGATGCACCTCTAGGTCTGACCACTGGACAAGGTGAGGATATTTCTACTAAGGAGGAAGTCAGTGCATCAAAAGAAGTCACAAAGAAAGCTAAGGGCAAGAAGCCATCAATTGTTATTGTAACCAAGCCAAGCTGAGCCAAACCTAAGGTTACACCTCCTGCAGCTGATCATTCCAAAAGACAAGAAATCTGGTGAAGGGAATCTGAGCCCAAGGCACAAGAAGTTGAAGAAAAGACTACCCCTGAACCACAGACAGTCAAGATCAAATGGCCACTAAATAGGACAAGACCAAGAATGCATTAGATGCAAAAAACTCTGTTGATATGACTGCAAACAGTCCTATGGATTATATAGTTGATGATCCAAGCAATTTGAATGCCAATGAAAAAGAGATTCTGAGTGGTAAAGACACTGACTCGCCTATTAAGGAAACTAATACAGAAGAAGGAAAGACCACAGCGTCTGATGAAATAATTGAAGTTGGCAGTGATCAGAAAGGTGAAGGGCAACAGCAAACAAATGACCAAGAGGTAACTTCACAAGATCCACCTATTTTAGAGGTTGTGAAGATAGTTTTAGATAGTGGACTAGCAACAATAGATGTTGTTGATAAGCCTAAAGAAGAAGAGGCAGCACAAGTGTTGATTGATCTACCACACTCTGCATCATCCACTCCCACAGGTTCTAAAACTGGTAGTATTTTGAATCCACAAACTATATTGATAGAATTGAAGGAGGCATTGGATACTAAAATTGTCAAAGGGAAAGATATTATGTTGCCGAGCATAATTTCTCCAGAAATGAAGAAGAAGAAAATCTTGAAGAAGAAATCTCCAATTTTAGATGTAACATTAGATGAAGTCATTACTATTCCACAATGGAATCCCAATGAGTTATCTTTTGAACAAATAGGGACTCTTAAAGAATTGCTTAAAAGGAAGAAGAGACAAGAAGAGTTGAAGATAGAACAAAAGCAAAAGCAGGTGTTGCATGAGATCAAAGATATATTTGCAAAGGCTTTTGACTTAGAGGATGAAACGCCTCAAGCTCCAATCATTGATCAGCTCGTCACCATTGTATAGAAAGTAACAGATGAGGACATAGAAAGCAATGAGAAGCTTCTACAATGGTCCCAGAGAAGATTTGAGAGAAAATTTCTAGAGAAGATCTCAGAAGAGATAGCAACAAAATAGGTTGAACTTTCTGTTCTTGTAGAAACCTTAGAGAAAGTTACAACCAATGTTTATTCTTTGTATAGGAAATTATGTGATGTTGAATTTTTCACAAAGGATAATTTACATCTTGTTGAGAAGCTACAGTTAGATTTGAGATCAACTGGTAATACTTTAGGTAAAGATACTACCTCTATTTCTTTATGTTAGGATTAGGATCACTAAGAGGGGGGAGGGGTGAATTAGTGATCTATCAATTAATACTTTTTCTTATTATCTGAATCTTTACTTAAATGCTTATGTACTAAACTTGAATATCAATGCAAGTAATATAAATATACACAACACATAACACCATATATGATTATGAAAAAACCCAATGTAGGTGAAAACCCTGGTGGGAATTAGTACCCACAAATATTTTGCACTAGTGTCTTATGATCCTTGTTAGAAGATCCTTAACCCTGTTAGGAGTTGTCTTTACAATACATGAAGTACAGTGACCTTGTTAAGGGTCAGACCCTGTTAGGAGTCTTTTAAAATAACCCTATTAGGGGTGGTGGACTCACTATCGAAGGACTCACTGTCCAAGTGGTGAAGGCTACAACCTTCTGGATCTTCGATACACACTGTATCTGCAAGGTGAACTGTTGTTGTGACACTGCTTGTATGATTAGTTCCTTTTGTGCACTGATGCTTTAACCTCTTGTAAAGAACTACAAAAATCTCATCTTAACTCTGAAAGCTTCTACTTTAATATCTATATCATCAACATATGATAGATATATCTTTTTTTCTTTACACTCTGCTCTGCTTTTCTTATCTCTGGCTTCCACAACTTTTCCCATCACAAATGACCTTCTATAAGTACTTCCTCAAAGGACATGAACATGTCAGCTTTAGGAAACCTTTTAACATGTATCTTGATCACTTACATAACCACACAACCCTTCATTAAGTTGGCTTAACATTAATTATAACTGCTTTACTCAAACCCAACAGACATGTCTTTTCACAGAGTCTGCTCCACCAAATTTTCTCTAACTAATTATCTCAGATGAATCAATTCATGCGCTTTTAACCATATATTTTTAGGTCACTAAAAATGACTAATACAAAGGTGCAAGTCCTGAGGATAAGTGCAACTTCTACACCAAAACAATCTCTATCGGCTCTTTCCATGATCTCTATCCTGTTCTGGCATTCACTGGTTGTACCTCTTCAACTGGCTGTATCTTCTTCATACTTGTAGATCTGATCATGCTCTCTTATAATTAGCATGTAAACATACTCATAATCTTAACTTCAAAGGCACATATCATTTGGATAACAAATGAACACACGCTAATCAAAATTATAACAGTATGTTTCTTGCTCTGTCCTATTTTTTGTACTTAGCCAATTTCTGATCTTCTAATAATGTGTGCTAACTCCAAAACTTCATATGAATTTGTTGCCATAATGAAAACACTAAATAGAGTCATATACTTCAGTATAGTCAACTTTCCAACAATTTCCCCCTTTGTCATTAATGGCAACAAAGGAATATGGTGAAGTTAATATCTGTACTTTTATATAAAAACTCTCTATCTTATATCTCCCTTTTATCATATACTAGACTCCATATTCTTCATACTCTACTCCCCCTTTGACATTAATGAAAAAGGTGCTCAAAAAAAACTTCTATGTATTTACTCAGCATACACATCTGGATATGCAATCTGCAATTTCTGTATCTCTTTCTCCCAAAATGCAATCAATGAATTAACAATCTGTAGATGGGCGCATAATGCATATTGTAGCTTCTCCATCTTCTCCAAGTCTGTGCTAGGATCTTGATCATATGATAGAATTCATATTATATACATTACTTTACTCACCCTTTGATATTATCTTCCTTTCCTTCTCAATCTTATCAATCTGCCCCTGATATACACATATTGATATTGGTGGAGGGATCTTCCACAGATTTCCTTATCTTCTCTATCATAGCCTCTACCTCTTGGATCTTATTTGTAATGATGGGAAATTAACTTTCCTGATTCATACAGTCAGCAATAATATTTATTCCCTTTGCTACAAACTCTTTCAAGGATGCTTGACCAGCTTTGAGTGAACTAAGATCAAGTGTAAAGTTGCTAACCAATTCACTGAGCCTCTTCTTCATATACTTCTCTTCTGTAATTTCTGATCTATTTTTCATGACTTCTTCAGATTATATACTCGCACTTAATTATTTACTCCCTATGAGTCTAAGTCTGTTATGGGTGTCAAGCTTTACAACAATGATGATGAATTGTCCATCACTTCAGTCTTCTCTTTTTCTGCTTCCTTTACTGTGATATCTTAAATCAATATATCTTCTTGCTGATATAAAGACTCTCAGCCTCTTGAGTACTCACAAATGTTTCTTCAAACTTGTCTAGATCAATATCCATTGCTTTCCATTGATACTTCAACATTATCAACCATGAATGTATCCTCCATGTCCTTGGCCATGGGCGCAGAATCCTGTGGACCTGTCATAATAGTTTTATCTGCTTCTTCGCATGACATTTCAAATTTGTATCTTCAATCAATTCTGCTCTTATGTGAATGCTCTTTTACATGATCAACAATAAGTATGCGCTTCTAAGGATAACATCAAGTCGGCTCCAAAACAAAATCTCCAATGGCTATACCTATACTCTCACATAGAACACTGCTCAACAAGATTTTGACCCATTCCACTTCATGAAATTCACGCACTGAAGCATACTTGATAAATCACTTCCGGGATGTTTCAAAGATTTTCTTGATATCAATCTCTGCTAAAGAATTTAATTGTGACACTTTGCTACTTGACTACAAGTTCTCCTTTAATTATCCAACCGCTTACTCGATTGCTAAGTAATTTTTCAACTAATTTATGAAATGACGTGTTCGTGCTTGGGCTTCGTTTCAAACTCGAATGACTTTTCTTAACAAATAATGATTTTCAATCTCCTTTCTTCACTGTTGAGAACAATTTAAATGCATTAACAATACAACTGCTAGGGCTTCCATGATCTCCAATTGCTTATTCTGACCGCAAGTGAGGACTTGGTGATTTTAAAGTAGATTTTCACCATTAATACTTGCCGCGTGGACACAGAAAGAAACTGTAACTTCCATTCTTGTTTCTGATAAAAATTTAGACCATGTTCTCTTGCATACTGCATCACAATGTTACCAAACAATTGTAATCCAAGGCGCATACTCGGAGGTGAGTATACCAGCCACGCAGGGGTTCAGAGCTAGAATAGNCCATTCTTGTTTCTGATAAAAATTTAGACCATGTTCTCTTGCATACTGCATCACAATGTTACCAAACAATTGTAATCCAAGGCGCATACTCAGAGGTGAGTATACCAGCCACGCAGGGGTTCAGAGCTAGAATAGCTCCCCCTAAGACCAACAAGTTCTATTCAAGTATAAGTAGAGGGTGCATCCACTGTGGATGCATCAACTACTTTTTCATCTTCATTATCCTTCTTTACTTCAACCTAGATCTTGCTCTCATCTTCTGTAACTTTCACATATTTTATTTCTCCTTCCTTATCCCATAATGAATCTTCTGACATTTTAGGGTTTTCCTGTCTCTGTGCTCTAGATCTACAATTCTTAGAGACGTGTCTAGATTTTCCACATGAGTGACAAATGATAGGAGGTCTGATGTTATTATTCATCATGTTGCACTGCTTGGCTGTGTGTCCATTGTAATTACATATCTGACATGTAATGTTCTGAGGGCTTCTGACATTTTGCTAAGGATAACTTCTTTGTCTTTGTTGATTCTAATTTCTTTGATTATTTTGATTCTTTTTATTCTGACTTGTTTTATAATTCATAGATCTATGACCAAATTTATTGCATGAATAACAATAACCATTGAAGGGTCTTACCTCTTTACAATTCCTTGCAATATGTCCATGCTTGTTACAGGCATAACAAGTTTTTTCAACTAGCTTGCATTCATCCTTAGGTGGTTCAATACTATCTTCAGTCTGATTTCCAATCTCCTTAGTATCTGTGATGTCATTTGGTTCTTTCATTCTTGCTTGTATGTCATCAATCTGATTTTGTGCTTTATTGTATCCTATACCGCTGGTATCTCCTCTAACCTTTTGTGCATACAACTGTGACTCTATCAGATCCTTGCTTGTGTGTAGCTTGTCAATGTGATTCTTTGTTGCAATCAATTCATACTCCATCTTCTCTTTATTGTTTCTTAGCTCCAAGATTTCCATGTTTGCTTGTCTCAGTTCTTCATCTAACTGTTTGTTTGCTTTGACTTGATCATCATAGGCATCTTGATTGTTACATAGATTTTCATCTAATTCTTCAATTTGATCCTTCAAAGATGAATTTTCTTCATTCAAATTTTTGACTACTTCCCCCAAATCATTTGAAGAACAATTCCTTAATTCTTTTTTCGGTTTCTTGATAAGTATTTTCATGCCTTCAACTTTTAGTTTTAGATCTTCATTTTCTTTTTCATATGTGTCAATTTCTTCAAGGGTTGTTTCAAGATTCTTTTTCAGGTGTTTCATTTCTTCCTTCTCCATGATCTCCTCAAGTGGTTAAACTTCTTTGCTGAGGACCAGGGCTCTGATACCAATTGTTAGGATTAGGATCACTAAGAGGGGGGTGAATTAGTGATCTATCAATTAATACTTTTTCTTATTATATGAATCTTTACTTAAATGCTTATGTACTGAACTTGAATATCAATGCAAGTAATATAAATATACACAACACATAACACCATATATGATTATGGGGAAACCCAATGTAGGTAAAAACCCCAGTGGGAATTAGTACCCACAAATATTCTGCACTAGTGTCTTATGATCCTTGTTAGAAGATCCTTAACCCTGTTAGGAGTTGTCTTTACAATAAATGAAGTACAGTGACCTTGTTAAGGGTCGGACCCTATTAGGAGTATTTTACAATAACACTATTAGGGGTGGTGGACTCACTGTCCAAGAGCACACTGCTCAAGTGGTGAAGGCTACAACCTTCTNAGATCCTTAACCCTGTTAGGAGTTGTCTTTACAATAAATGAAGTACAGTGACCTTGTTAAGGGTCAGACCCTATTAGGAGTATTTTACAATAACACTATTAGGGGTGGTGGACTCACTGTCCAAGAGCACACTGCTCAAGTGGTGAAGGCTACAACCTTCTGGATCTTCAATACACACTATATCTGCAAGGTGAACTGCTATTGTGACACTGCTTGTCTGATCAGTTCCTTTTGTGCACTGATGATTTAACCTCTTGTAAAGCACTAAAACAATATTATCTTCACTCTAAAATCTTCTACTTCAATATCTATATCATCAACATATGATAGATATATCTTTGCTACTTTTACACTCTGCTCTGCTTTTCTTATCTCTAGCTTCCGCAACTTTTCCCATCACAAATGACCTTCTATAAGTACTTCCTGAAAGGAAATGAATATGTCAGATTTAGGAAACCTTTTAACATGTATCTTTATCACTTACATAACCATGCAACCCTTCATTAAGTTTGCTTAACATTAATTATAACTGCTTTACTCAAACTGAACAGACACATCTTTTCACACAGTCCGCTCCACCAAATTTGCTCTAACTAATTATCCTGGATGAATCAAGTCATGCACTTTTAACCATAGATTTTTAGGTCACTAAAAATGACTAATCCAAAGGCACAAGTCCTGAGGATAAGTGCAACTTCTACGCCAAAACAATCTTTGTCGGCTCTTTCCATGATCTCTGTCCTGTTCTGGCATTCACTGGCTGTACCTCTTCAACTGGTTGTATCTTCTTCATAATTGTAGATCTGATCATTCTCTCTTATAATTAGAATTTAAACATACTCATAAGATTATCTTAAAAGGCACATATCATTTGGATAACAAATGAACACACGCTAATCAAAACTATAACAGTTTGTTCCTTGCTCTGTCCTGTTTTTTGTACTTAAGCCAATTTCTGATCTTCTGATAATGTGTGCTGACTCCAAAACTTCATATGACTTTGTTACCATAATTAAAACACTAAATAGAGTCATATACTTCAGTATAGTCAACTTTCCAACACTTTACATTTTAATAAGTTGATAAATGCACAAAGGAGAATAGTCGAGCTTATGGCTGAAGATGGTCGCATAAGGGCCAAGTTGATAACTATTCAGACAAGCTTGTTTCCTCACTTGGAGGTAATATATAAGGAACTCTCAAAAGCAAAGGATTTATCACAAAGTAGTGCAAACCTATCGACTACAGAGAGTTTAGTGAGTCTAGCTGTCGAGCTAGAAATAAAACTGGAATTTATGAAGGTTGCAAAGGAAAGCTGAGATACAACATTTGAATCCACCCTGTAGCTTCATAAGAAAATTTTGGATAAGTACAACTTAACCCCACCAGCAATCAGTGACAAAAACAAGGGCGAAATTAGTACTACGGAAGTTGGAAGTTAGTAAGGAAGTTGGTAAGGAGTTATGAAAGGATACATCAGTACAGCACAACACAAGTACACTTGTATATAAATTTTGATAAATTTTGAAGGCATGTAAACTTTTTGTATAAGTATATTCCTAGGGGGAGTACTTAGCGTACTTAGGCAATACTTTTGATGAAATGTAAAGAAGTAATGATAAGTGTTTTTACCACTAATATCAAAGGGGGAGATTGTTAATCTCTAACATATATTGATGATTAGTGACCAACACTTAGTCATCTCATTAGGCAGTTTTAGTTGGCTATCACTATGGCCGAGCTAAAACTATGTAAGGTCGAGCAATATTTTCGAGCATTTTTCAGTATGCCTAGTTACATTTTTGAGCCGAGTTACATTTCCAAGCTGAGTAACATCAGAGATGTTAAACGCTGAGTGACAGAACAGTTAAGTGTCGAGCAGAATAGTTTTTTGTATACTTGTTAGGAATGATACAAACTTCAAGGATAAGTGATCCGGCCGACTTGTATAATCTTTTTGGGCCGACATTGTGTGCATTTAATATTCTTATACGGAGTTAGTTATGCAATTTAATTGTTTTATCCTATGCATGACTCATTGTAAGCATTAATTGTAATACCATCATGGTATGGGTATTGGATCTTGATCGTTGATCTAGATCTCACTGTCAGATCTGTATAGATATATTAGATTGCTTCAAAACCCTATTTTTTTGTATGTATGTGCAAGAGGCAGAAGAGTAATTGATGAAGTGACTACATTTTGAAGTGAAATGCACAGAGGGTAATTTTGTTCAGAAGCAAAGATCAAGCAGAGCATAACACAGTGAACAGCAGAGTAAAGGTATATCAGATTATAAGATCAAAAGAGATACTGAAAAGAGGATATCCGTCATCAGCATCAGAGTGCATATCAAAGGATCAATACTTGAGACTTTTTAATCATTGTATCAAGTGAAAATCTCTTAACATAGTGGTTTTAGTAGGCCTTTATTTATCTCTTAACAAAGTGCTTACTTCATTGTAAGTTTAAATCCTTTAACAAGGTAGATTCTAATGATCTGAAGCTTTTAACAGAGTAGACCTTTAACAGGGTAGATTACATTTTGTAATCAAACATTTGTAACCTTAACAGGTACACTTTATTACTGCAGTAGTGAAGACTTTTATGGGTGTCATCCCCACCCCATTTTTACCTATTTGGATTTCTAGGTTACCAAGTTATTGTGTAATGTGTTACTTATTTCATGGTGTGGATGCTATCTAAGATTACATTAGATTCATTTATGTATGAATGTGTTATCAGTTTGTTTTAAGTGTTTATATTTGAAGATCTGATTCACCCTCCCTCTCAGTATCTTGCTTTCCCATTATTGTATTTCCAACATAATACACCATCCTAAAATCATACAATTTATTATTTCCTTACACCAATAATATAGGTGAGTATGAAGCATTGGTAGTTGGCATCAAAATGGCACTTCAATGGTGAATAACAGAACCACAAGTCTTTGGAGACTCTCAATTAGTGATCAAAAAAATTAATGATGATTATCAAACAAAGGATGACAAGCTCATGCCTTACAAAAGAATGGTTGATTATTTCAAGAAGTATTTTATTCGAATTACATTTGAGAAAATATTAAGAACAAATAATAGATTTGATGATGCAATGACAACCTTTCCCTCATTACTACAATTACCTAATTAGAATGCTCGGTATGAATTCTTGGTGGAAGAATTGGTAAAACCTGTGTATGACCATCCTAAATCCCAAATCATTTGTTTACTTGTGGGTCTTGAATCTAACTGATATGGTCCTATCTATACCTACTTGAAGGATAATACTTTAACCCTAAATAAATCAAGAAAACAAAAGTGAAACTTTATCTGACAAACACCATGTTATAACTTAATATTTGACACATTGTATCAAAGAGGTCCTGATGGAACATTTCTAAGATGTTTAGAGAGTGAGGAATCTGAAAAAAAACCTTATGGAATATTCACAAAGCTATTTGTGGTTCACATTCATGTGGTTTAACCCTAGCTAAAAAACTTTTAAGAATTGGGTATTATTGGCCGACCATAGAGAAATATTCTTTTCAGTTTACGAAGACCTGTCAGAAATGCAAAGCTCATGCGAACCTAATTCAAGTGTTAGCATAGGAACTACACCCTCTTACTACACCATGGCCTTTTTATCAATGGTATTTGTACTTGGTAGGGATGGTTTATCCTCCATCTTCCAATGGACATAAATATATCATTATAACCACAGAGTATTTCACAAAATGGGTCGAGGTTGTACCTCTTGCAACTGCCATTGGAAAGTAGATATCCATGTTTATCTTGAATTATATCATTTTTAGATACGGTATTCCTCATGCCATCATCACTAATAATGGTAGATAGTTTAAGAACAAAGATATAGAAGAGCTATGTGAAAAAATTCATATCATTCAACATTTCTCATCTATATACTACCCTCAAGGAAATGGACAACCAGAGGATTCCAACAAAAACATCTTGAAAATCCTAAAGAGAAAAGATGATGATTCTGGAAGGGACTAGCACATTCAACTCAATCCTACACTATGGACATACCGAACTAGTGTAAGAAAACCCATAGGAGCTACACCTTTCTCTTTAGTCTATGGATCATAGGTAGTCTTACCTTTAGAAGTGGAGATACCATCCCTAAAAGTCTTCTTGCATGGCCTTTTATTTGATGAGCATTATAGAGTATATATACTGCAAGAGCTAGATTACTAGTTGAAAGGTGACAACAAGCTTATGACCATTTAAAAGTCTATCAAAAGTGTATGTCCAGAAGCAACAACAATAAAATTAAACCTAGGGAGTTCCAATTGGATGACCTAGTATTAAGGTAGAATCTGAGAAATCGGCAAGATAGAGAAAATAAATGAAAGTTTGAAGCTAATTGGTTAGGTCCTTTCATCATAGTGTAATCATATGGATCATGCACTTACAAATTATCCACATATGATGGATACCTACTTCAAGAACCTCTCAATAGAACTCACATCAAGAGGTTTTACACATGATAGCTTAAGTTCAGTTTGTACAACAGAAAGAGATCCTAAAGAAATAAAAAACCGTGGAAAAAGTCCAGAAAAAACTCATTATCTTGGTGAAAACCTGGAAAATAGGCACCTTGGTAATCAAAAGAAAAATAAAAGAAATAAAAATAAAAATAAAATAAAAAATTACAAGACACTCAAGTAGTGAAAGCATGGTAAACATGCGCTACTTGTCAAGCTCCTTAACCTATCAAGTGCATTTTCATTCGTCATATGTATATATATCTACTTGCATTTCCACCATCTTGTACATATTCATAATAAACCTCCATCTACATATCTTTGTTTCCCAATAAAGCTTTCATCATGGTTTGGAAATTTTCCATATCCATGATCATCTAGTAAGGTCAAACTTGGGGGCAAAATTTCAAAGTATAGAATGCAGAAATCATCAAGCTATAGCAATCAAACATACAAGCATTAGAAAAACACATCAACATCATGATCATGACCTATAACTTTTGAACATCAAGACATCCAACCATCGAAACATAACATCAACTTTAGCTCACGCGTCAAACTAAACACATGGATGAATTCTTCTAAGTAAATGATCAGATTACAATAACAAACATGTTCATGTGGTTGGTTATTAATTTTGTTTATTATGTCTCTTTAGCTAATCAATGATGTGTTAAACTAGAGAAGAAATGACGGAGCATGATATTTTCTTTGTCTGTTTCTTGTGAGGAGATTCCTATTAAGGTAAAAAAATGTCCAAGGATATGAGTGCTAAAGGATCATTGTGTACATCATCCAAGGATATGGGCGATAAAGGACCATTGTGGATATCACAAGTTTGTGCAAGAAAATAATTAACTCTTGTCTGTTTTACGCAAATGATACTCAATTCATCTTGGTTCTTCATACATCGATGCTTGTATCCATTTGCAACATCAAAATCGATGAAATCAATATTCATGTCATCATGGTTAAATTATACCAGTGGTAGTTATACCCAATTTCAACATTTCAAAAACATAAAAAAACTCATTGATGATGCAAAACATTCCAAAATGACTCAAGAAAATATGGAAACATTCCATTTGCATTTCATTTAGATTGCATTCATGGTAAATGTTTCAATAGGTTCATTCATTTTCACATTATATCTTACATTGATAAAGCTTATGGGATTTTTCAAGGCCAAATAACGATTCAAAGAGTCTCCTTTAAGATTGAATACATGGAGATTAAGAAAAAAAGATTGCATTCATTACATTTTCATTACACATTAATCGTTATTATCATGGAATTAATCATTATTCATCATTAAAATGCATTTCATTATCCTTTAAACATTACACATTAATAATTAAACATTACCAATGCATATTCATCTATCATTAATCATTAAATCATCATCTTTAATCGTTTCATTATAACATCCATTATTATCACAACATTGCATTTCATAAATCATTACATTGGGATTCCATGCATATCATAAACCTCTCATAACATTACATATCATTTTTATCCACATCGCATCATAAAAATCATACAACCATACACAAAATTTCTCAATTACATATAGGAAATAAAATTATCATGTCATTATTGTATATCCATTAATTATTACATTACATCACTACTTCCATGAAACAAAAATAAAAATATATACGATCATAATGCATCCATTTGCATACACATCTCATAGTACATACATCAAATATCCATCATTATCATTGATAATTTCAAATACATCCATGCATCGTATACATAAATCAATGCATCCATGTAATATTCATCTAAATGCATCATCTCATAGATGGAGCCATGCAACTAAAACGTATCCATCATAAGCATACATCATAAATTGCATCTACCCATAAAATCATCAATGCATACATCTATACATAATTCATTAACCATATAAACATGCACAAAACCAATTTAAAATGCATCCACCATAATAGTATGTTGCATTCTCATATAACTCAAAAATAATAATGTTCATGTACAATGATATCAAAAAAGGAATATGATCATAAGTTTCTGAGGGGAAGTACATCAAATTCCACATCAAGATACATAAAATTCTATATCAAAATATATCAAAGGTATATCACTATCCAAAATCATAAAGATCGCTACAGGTATAAATCAACAAAAATACATATCCATAATTGGATTTATGCATGGTTGTCACCCGATGATGTGGGTCTAGTCATCAATGTGCCACTGGTACCTGTCTCACTTGTACCTATCCCACTAGTCCATGTACCACCTGTAGCTACATCTAGCCCACCTAGAGGCCTAAGAGGTGGACCTGGTACTCCACGGCTCTCCGATTGTCCCCTCTGTGAGATTTGAGTCTATCTGACCTGAGAGTAAGAGACTCATCTCTCTATTGGTACCACTACACAATAAATTTATCTATAAAACTTTTCCCTAGCACTGTGATGATAAATATCCCTCATAGCATCTCGAGTGACACCCTAGGCAACAATCCACTCTAAATTCCTATCTAGATCCTCAGCAACACCATGACTCTCAATAGCCTCATCCTGCTAGGTAGTATGGATAAATATTTGTAACTCCAAAGAACGTATCTTACCCTGAGTGGTCTCCAACTCACTATACACCTATCTTACATGGGCCTATAATCTATATATTGAATCATGCAAGACCCTGATTTGTGCATCCTGCTAATGTGAGGGAACTCCGATATATACCTGGGGACCAGGTGAACAGAGCTGATCTAGTGAAACCTATGGCTCAATTTGTAGACCACTTGATGCAACGTATGGATCCTCTTGGACTACATCTTGTGTACCCCTATCCTGTGGCTCATCCTGTCTAGGAGCACTTGATATGCTCCTACGAATAAGTCATCCCCGATCAAGAATATCATCTCCATCACCGCCTATCTATGCTTTATCTCAACCACCTCTACCTAGGGTCCTAACTCCTCTACCACCCCTGCTACCACTCCCACTACCACTTACACTCTCTCTCCCACCTCCTCTACCTCCACCTCCTCTACCACCTCCACCTCTACCTCCACCACCCCCTCTCTCATCCCTCCTCTTTGTTGTACCTCTTCATTGTCGAGGGAATCAATCATCATCGTTGTCATCGCCATCATCACTCTCTAATGGAGGAATTGGCTCCTTCAATATTGGAAACCTCATAAAATGATCCATGTGAAACCAATATTCAAAATCAAGTGTCTCACAGGCATCCACCACGTGACCCATATATTCCTGGGCAGCTGGTTCTAATCTCTAGTACTCATCAAGGGCAGTATCAAACTCTATAGTATGACCCTAGGTAGCCCTATCCTCGTGTGTCCATGCATATATTGATGTAGCCTGGGTCATACTCTAAATCTGGCCAAAGTGTCGCACGAGCCAAGTGCAAATGAATCTCTCAATCACAAAAGAAGTCTGGCCTATCAACCATTGTGATATAAATACATACGACGTCTCAATTCTATCATCTACGTAGGCCTCACATTTTAAGTATGGTCTCCATCAGACTATGTCAATGTCATCTATTACTCATTGTCAATACTTGAGCTTTCCTGTCTTGGGCTAAAAAACTAACCCTCTATAGCTGAATATATATGGTCGTGTCTATGGTCGGTCTCTATCCGCAATCAGATGAGTGACTGGGATATGCTCCTAGGACCTTATCTGCAAAAGCATCACCCCAAGTGACAAACTTTGGTATCCATCATATACTACCTCGTGAAGCTCATGACATAAATGAGCCAATATACATGATCCTTGCGCTAATCGATGAGGCTATGTTAATAATCTCTCTAGAAGTATACCCCATCCCATAGAGAATCCATGTCCTCTCCTATTAAATAACACGAATCCTCCTATCAAACTAGCCAACACTACTCAAAGAATCGGGTAACCCTCATCCCTCGTGATAGCCCACTCAATAATATACCCACCAACCAACGGATCCCCAAACACTCTCCGCAATGCAGCGGTCCCGCAAACATCCTAAACATCATAATATACAACATCCCCAATCATGGGTATCCTAAGGATATGATATACATCCTCAGGCTTCATAGTCATCTCGTCGGTCGGCANCTACTCAAAGAATCGGGTAACCCTCATCCCTCGTGATAGCCCACTCAATAATATACCCACCAACCAACGGATCCCCAAACACTCTCTGCAATGCAGCGGTCCCGCAAACCTCCTAAACATCATAATATACAACATCCCCAATCATGGGTATCCTAAGGATATGATATACATCCTCAGGCTTCATAGTCATCTCGTCGGTCGGCAGGTCGAACGTGTTGTGGTTTCTATGCCACCACTTCGCTAAGGCTATCAATAATACCATATTTGCTTGATATTGGGGCATATCGAGTAATGAAGCTAAACCACATGAAGCTATCACTATATGCTCAGGCTGTGATAATTTATCTCTCAATTTAAAGGTTCTGGGGTACTGACCCTGCATCATCAGAACAATTAAATCAAACTATAAAAGAAAAACATTATCAAGTCAACATTTATCGATCATTTATCAAAATAAAATAAACTATCAGACACCCTATCTGTGCAATGAGATTTTTATCAATCTCGATGAGCACATCAAATCATTAACTCTCTATATCTTGAGGTTGAATCATCCTACCTATCATCAAACATCTAAAATCACATCAAAACATGTTGACTACATCATCTAAAAAGGTAAAATCATCAATTTTTAAGTTCAAATGTGAAATTTTGCAACATATATGCGAATAAATGTCATATGAGAAATTTTGCAGATCAAATGCAAAATATTGTTCTATGTATGTGAATTTTTTATGTATGTGCGATTATATTTCCTATATGCGAAACTAATTTTCCTACATGCGAAGTTTCTCTATATGCAAAAATAAAAAAGGCATATGCGCGAAAATATCTTAGCCCTAGATTCATCACTAACATATGTGAAAATTTAACAATTATATGTGAAAACAAAACAAGCATATGTGAAAAAACAAGGGTCATATGGGAAAAACTATTCATCATATGCAAAAATTTATTAAGCATATGCAAAAAAAATAGAGACAAATAGCAGATTTTCACTCGAACGATACGAAAAATAAAACAAATTACAAGACAAAGATCGAGATAGGGGTACTCACCGGTGGTCCATAATGCAGAGGCCTTTGATGTCGTCGAACACACTCAAAATAATGCTCATGCACAAGAATCACCATGGTCTCTAGATTTTTTGTCTCTCCACAAGGTGAATAGTGAAAGTAAAAATGAAAGGTAAAAATGACTTTTTATTCTTATATAACCCACTTTTGACCTAATGGGTATTTCATGAACCTCGTACCACATCAAATCCTTGCCGATACATACCAGATTTTCTACCGGGACATGTTTAACATCATTTTTTATCGGGAAATAAGTAAATATAATCAAATCATCAAAAAAATCAAAAATAATAATTCAAAAAAAACATGCAATCTCGAAAAAATCCTAAAAATATACAAACATTTTGATTTATTTCATGAGGGGTCATACCATCACCAGAACGCATTTTTTTCATAATCGGTGTAATTTTTAAAGATTAGGGCATTAGACATAAAATATTCAAATTTTCAAATCAGGGATATCATATTAACATCATAATCATTATCACATCAAAGGGGCAACATTGATCAATCAAATCCACCAGGTCAACATGACAACATCGGAACATCACCTTGGCATCAAATCAGATTATTCTTTAAACCAACACATTGCTCGCACATTGATTCAAAGAGGGAGAAAATGTATACACCTAAAAATGGTCAACAAAAAATATTAATTAAATTCAAGTCATTATATTAATTAAATCAAAATCATCTAAACTGTGTAATTGGATTTAATATTTGATTATATAGTCATCTTTAATTAATTAAATCCAACACATTCACTCAACACACATGGCTAATTTAATTAATTCTTTTGAATTAATTCCCTCCTAAAATCTCTCACCTTCCACTACATGACAAGATCAAATCAACCAATGAGATACAAGGACAAGATCACATGGATAACTCAAAGGCTTTGTTATCTTCACCATTCATTATTATAAGATAATCTTGATCACTCATCCCTCAACCACTTGACTTAACCATGGTTGGACATAACTCACCCCCAAGGCCTTGGTAAATCTTATAAATAGGATGCATTCTTAGTGCAAATAATCTGCATTCATCCAAAGCATAGGCATAACACTGGATTGAGCGATTCATTTTCATTTGTGCATTGTGATTCATAATTAGCATCAGCATAATATTGAAATTTATTGCATCATGCTTAGTTTAATTGATCATTTAGCTTCATTTGCATTGTTCTTACATCATTAGCTTAATTTTCATCTATAATAGCTTAAATCATTTAATTCCTTATCAAGTATCATCTCCTAAGTTTTCATCTATGAGAATTTATCGCAGCTGGGAGCAAGATTGAATAGATCCTTAGGATTAGAGAGCAATGAGATGCTCTTGATTTTTTATTTCATGGTTTTATCAATTCTTTATCATTTTGTGATTTGAATAACTCATATTAATGTTTTATTGATGTTTGTGTGACTCTTATTTACACTTACACTAGGTTTCCATCTCGAAACTAACTCAGCAAAAACTGATAAATTCCTTGTCATCAAAGTAGGGAAATTCTCTCCAAATATCCAAGCCAAGGCTATGAACTCTCTACAAATCTTCTACTGAAAAACCAACTTCCATCTGTCTAATTTTGTCATGGTCAAATTATTTCAATTATGTCTTCTTCAACATCCTTGACATAGTCAGATCAGTATCATGAACAACCAATTGATATTCCATCTTTGCAACTGAATATTTTTCTTCAACCTCTCTCAAGTTCTATGAAAAAATCTAATTTATCTTCTTACAATAGTGACAAATGATTTTTAAAAAAATTAACTTTTATAACCATGATCCTTCATAATTATATTTTTTCCATAAATTAATTATCACTGATGTGACCCATTCGTACCCATTACATCAATCACCCAAATCAATTATAATCATTAATAATTCATCTAACATACTGGAGACAAGCCAATTGCAACTGGTATGACCTCAAAGCAGGGAAAGTGATTGGTATAGAATTTTAATACTCCCCCTAAGCCAAATCATTTGGCTCAGTTATCAAAAGCTCTAGTACTAGGATCCAGTACCACAAAGCTCTATTCACCATCATCTTTCTTCTTCCAAACCATAGATGTCTTTTGAGATTCACTTGATACTATAACATTATTATATTTTGTTGACTTCACTAGAGCATCAATATATTTGCATGCATTAGTGTAATGACTGATTTGACCATATTTGAAATAGTTTACATTCCTCTATCCTGGTCTTACTGACTGAACTCTAGATCTACATTGATTAGCCTTGTGACCAAAATTGTGACACACATAGCAATTCGCATGAAAAATATTGTTCTTTCCACTTTTTCTAATCAGATTATAAACTTGATGTCTACATTTATTTTCTTTAAGACCAAATTTATGACAATTAAAGCATTGAACCTCTTGTTCCTTTCTCATCTTACATTCAACAACCTTATGACCAAAATTAGTGCATATGAAACAATAACTATTAAAAGACAAGTACCTTTGAGCATTCAGTTGTCTTACTGGAGGCCTTCTTGTAGATGTATTCAAATTATTAACCTTGCTTGCTACCTCAAAATTTTCTTCTACTTCAACTACCTTCTCTTTGTCTTTTTCCTTTAGATCTGAACATTCACCAATGAAACCTAGTCCTTCCTTGTCCTTGTGACTCTTCTGCAATGCTAAAAGTTGACCCAAAATAATGTTTCTCTCACAAACCTTCGCTTTAGATCTAATCTTCCTTAATTCTTGATCCAACCTTTCATTTTCATCTAGATTAATTCTTCTTGATGATGTCCTTGAGATTCTCTTTAGTTTTCTTCCATTCTTCTATACTCTGATTAAAAGTGTTCTTCATATCTCCTTCAATCTTCTTCTAATCTTCCAAATTTTGTTTGAACTCTTATTTGATAAATTCCTCAGTATTTTTCCTGTCACTCGATTGCTTTTCCAAATTCACCACGTTTTCTTTTGACTCCTTCGATTCCTGGCTTACTTCCTTGTACCTTGATTTGAATTTTTGGATCTAATTCCTCATCTTTGAGATACATGCATTCATTTCCTTTAGATTTTCTTTTAGCTCCTCATTCTTTGATTCAGTGCACTCAATGTCTCTCATCATGATATTTCAATCTTCATCAGAATAGTACTCTCCTTCCATTTTTTCAAACATCTTAGACCTCCCTCAATGGGTTAAGCTCTATCTGCAAGGGACCAACCTCTGATACCAATTGTTGAACAAGCTGAATAACTGAGAGGGGGGTGAATCAGTTATTCTAAAACACTTCCTAAAAATTTTACTGGTCTGGTATACACATAAACCATTCAAATAATTAAGATTGATGTAAGAGTGAAAGAACAAGAGCAAACAACACCATAAAACTAGATATAACGTGGGAACCCAAACTAGGAAAAACCACAGAGAATATAATTCCCATGAAAGTAAACATTGGTTAAGGTAACACTGGTTAAGATGAGTTTTTACAAGGGCTCACTGTCAGTTGTATTACTACTATTTGGTTGAGTGTCGGTAGGGATAACTACCCAGAAATAAGAAAGGCTAGTTGTTGATAAAAATAGGCTCAATACCAATACAAAAAATTTTACTGCCAAAATGTGAACTGAATAAATTATATCTGCTTATGCATGAAATAGTTTTAGTTGATAGCACAATAATCACCAAAATTAGTAGATCTTATATAGATCTTCTGCCAGCATACACCAAGTTCCTTCAACACAGTATGTAAAGCCTTCTCTTGATATTACAGTAATACTTCTCTCAACTTCCTCTTGCTTACATATCACTGCCATAAATTTGCACACCCACGCATACATGCACTCACTCATGCATCAAATATAAAATTAATTCTCTATTTATATATACATCTGATAAGATAATAACATATGTCGACTAAGTGAAAAAATGTATTGGCTTCAATATAAAAGATATTACAATTTTATTTAACACGCTACTACAAAACCAAAATATAGGTCATACATAAAGGTATTCATACCATGTTACCACAGGACCTTAGTTCACCCTTAACATATGCATATTACATAGCACAATTTCCAAAGATAGGTAAATTATAGAACTGATGGAACACCACAACCAAGTCCATGACTTGATCAACAAAACTTATGAACTAACCGATAGATGAAACTTGATAGAATCTGTCCAAACATAAAATATAACTATTATACCAAAATTCTCTGATCAAATCCAATAATTTCTAGGTAGTGGGAATACCATGAATATCTCTAAAAATCAGTAGTCAACAAGTACCATCCAAAACTTCATGCTTCAGTTATCACCGAAACATATAGATGTACCAAAGAGATGAATTCCAATAATAGGAACAAGTACACCCAACACCATAGCCAAAAATTGTGCGTACAAAAGTTTTTATGCATATAACCGAACCATTGATATCTCACTGACATCCAATAGGCATACAACTAATACTACCAACAAATAACTGATACAAATATGCAACCAATATAAAGGTTTTGACATCAATGACAACAATGTTTGCATCTTCTCAATATGTTCAATTTTTTCCCCAATTCATAATATACATTGGAATATAAAACCATCTCAAGAAAAATCATATCAACACCACCTAGTAGAAGGTATGCTAATGCAAGATTCTCACTTAAGGGATTTCTATTCCTTTGTTGCTTAGAATCGGAAAAGAGGGAAATAAGGCAAATATGCAAAGGACTAAATAAGACAAGAAATGATCTAATCAAACTAAAAACTGGATGTAGAAAGGGATTATGATGAATTTGAGTGCACCTGGAATAAAATTAGGAGAAATGAAGACTTGGGTCTGAATTCCCAACTGCTATAATCTCAAAAACACTTGTAACTGATAATCTGAGATCTTGAAACCTTTACCTTTCTGCACCTAAAATTTCACTAAATTTTGCAGCGAGAAAAATATTTAAAATATTTTGTACCTATGGTTTTCTACTGGAACAAATTGTGGAATTTTCACAGTATTGGGATGGTATAAAGTTTTGACAGCTATTTTTGGGATTTGTTGAACCTGCGAATCTAAGAAATGTGTGTATGGGTGGCTATATAGGGGTTTTCCTTGGTCAAACCCCCCATTTTGGTGATTCCCACCTCCACGGATAGAAAATATAACAAATATAATGTGTTTAGTGTACACGAATCTAGAGTATGTCTAAATTGCTATGAACTAAAGTGCATAAATATAATGTAAAGGTCTACCATAGTGCAATAGAGTAAACCCTATATGAAAATGCAGTCAATATGTGATTGAAAGCATGCAATAAGTGTAGATATGAAGCACAAGTATGTACATCTAAAGATAATAAGAAACCAAACCCAAATCCAAAAAGGAAGGGTACAAGTCAATCATCAGTCAGTGATCTCCTAGTCATCATAATAATTTTGTAGTTCCATCATGATGTTGAAAGTGTTTGAATGCTTGAAATAGATTGATGTAGCCTTGGTTCACAAATCTTCACTTCATGGGATGTCTTCAAACTGGGGCTTCAACCTTGAAATTTCTTTCATCTTGCCAAAATAAAGTGTGAAGCTTGCTTTTATACAAAATCGGGAGGTAGAATCGAGAGAGTCGAGTATAAATCTTAATCCTCTACTAAATCATCGAGATGGGTGTTGGTGTTTAAAATGGTTACACTACAAAAAATCAAACCAATATATATTAAGATTGATGTTAGGAGTGGTTAGCTCCAAGTATGAAAGCTCTGTAAGATAACTAGACCAAACTATAGGGTCAAGACTGCCCTCTGCACTTCTAGCTCTGCACAACCAAGGCGAGTACACCTAATCAGGACTAAACTCAATTCTTTACAACACCTTCTACTTCTGGATTTGAATAAAATATGAATGGTAAGTAAGTACTAAATGCCAACCTAGCATCCATTGACTCTCCACTACCATTGGTGGAACAAGAACAACAACTATAAATGTAAAGAACTTTGGTAATGAGTTTGATTATAATTTTGGGACAGAACATAGCCAGACCATTGAGATATGTATCTTAATAGAAATACTAAATCTATATCAGTGCCTTATCCATTAGGCTAAATCCTAAATACAATACTGAAACTGAAACACCTTATTGGCAAAGATTCAAAGCCATAAACATAAGAACTCTCAGATCACACACTACAAGATCCTTAAGTAGATATCCAAGTAGAATCAATGTAATATCAAAAGGATTTTAATTTGATCTAAGATCAAAGACCTATGGAATACACATATGCATAAGCAAGAATTATACATTAAGACAGAAAATTTACAACTCAATAGATAACACAGAGGAGAGACTCAAATCTGAAACAAATTATATTAAGTATGATGAAACTAGTTCCTGAATCAGTATGAAAAGGAAATATGCAATATGACAATATGCAAAAGATCATACAACTTTCAATTCTATCTCCATACAATCTGAAAAAAATATATCTTCTATATCCTAGACTGGAAATAAAATACAAGCCTAATGCTTTTCAATATTTCTCCCAATTCTCCATCCCCCTCTAAATGGTCTTGAATATTCTTTTATAGGAACAAGAATGCTACAAGCTTTGGACCATTTAGGGTTAGGGTTTACAAACAATCAAGTCAAGCATTAATTCTATTGTCAAGTTGAAACCCTATTTCTTCTCTTCAATCTGTGCAAATATGATCTGAAATTGATTACCCTAGTCCATAGATGTGAGCGCAGTACCCTAAGGTACAATAAATCCCAAGCATGACTCTGAAAGCAGCTCACATAAATGAAAAAAAGACCAGGCGACTTTGTGCATTTATCCTCTGATTATAAAACCCTTATCTATCAAGTCCGGACATAAATACATTCTAGCATATCATATTTCTATCCCTCTAGTCTTCAACAGGTGTGCACCGTCGACTCATAAGATTAGATCACGACATTAATAGATATGTATCAAAGATCTGAATCCACCACCATGAAAAACCCACTGAGAAACATTTAAATATTTGAAAATTCATTACAATGGTCATAGGTGGTGCGGACAACAAATCGGACGGTTGGGATTCAAAATTTATTGGCTTTTAAAACACCACCGTCAATATCCTTTAAGTAACCTGCAAGCAAGGGATCAGATCTGCCACGCGGCATGCAGGCACGATGCCTCAAAGACTAGATGTTGAGAAACTTTATCATAAGGCTTTACGCATACCGCACAATCTTCTCAAACTTATTTATCCTTTACTTTAACCTCAGTTCTAAAACCGCAAGTCCCACTTAACTGGAAGGACACGTGGCCGCCAAGCGTAATGCCTCAAAGGATAGATCATGCACATCTTTGCATCAAGGATTTACGCCCTCCTTTGGATGAACCTTAAGTTGTATTACCTTTATTTCATTCTTTATCATTGAACTTAGATCTGACCAGGACACGTGTCTTCAAGGCGCAATGCCTCAATGGTTAAACAACTTCATCTTGGTCATCAAGGGATTACGCCTACCATTAGATATTCTCAACTTGTTGTGTTCTTATTGCCTTTCTTTACCCATGACCAATGACTGAAGGCATTATATTTTTTCATTAGTATACTCAAGGAAAAACATGATCTGCACCATCAGTTTACTCTACACCGACAGACAGGGCACAACACTACCCGACGCCAAGGTTACCCGACAAACACTGTTAAGTGTTATCCATGACAAAAAGGTAAATGGAACCCGATGAATAACAACAGTGCAACCTAACAAAATAGAAAAGAGAGGAACCTGATAGACAAAGGGAACCTGACAAACAGTTCAACAAAGGAATGCCGACAGACTTCAAGTTCAAACTGATGACCAAGAACCGACAGTCAGTTACATCCCGCAAAAATTGGAGCTGACTTTCCACATCAGATAAATCACTGAAGTTGTATTTATAGCTTCTTGACTTACTTTTAGATCCATTATGTGTAGAGGAATCAATGTATTTAATATTGTTTTAATTATTTTTACTGATTTAAAACATCCAAACTAAAGATCAAGGTCAGGTTGTAAACCTTGGATCTATGAGAAAACATTGTAATGCGTGATTCTAGAATAGGTCAAAGAATTATATAAATAGATGTTCAATCTATTGTAAATAGAATTTGTTCAATGAAGATTGTAGCCATGGAGAGCATCAAGAGACTAGACAAGAGAATTCATGTAGAAGGATGGAAAAGAATCGAATCAGTTTCAAGAACAAGAACACATGCTACCAACGAGCAGAGAAAATGTATTCATCAATCACTTAAGGTGATATTATTATTCTGAGAGCTTTAATGGATCTGTAATCAGAAATTGTAGATTGCATACAGTCATGTCAACATTTATACTCATTCTAACAAGTGTAGCACACTTATGAAATCCTTTCAAGAAAGGTGGGCTTAACCATTCTATTGTAAATCTCATAACTGAGTGCACACTTAAATCAGTGTTGCTAAAGCTCTTAACAGAGTAGATCTTAACAGATCTCCACCTTAATACTCCTAACAGGGTAGATCATCAGAAGTGATCAAATTGTAAGCCTTAACTGGATCCCTTCCATTCTGCAAATAGTGAAGTTTTGTGGGTGCCATCCCCACCACAGTTTTTACTTCCTAACATGAGTTTTCTACAATACCATATCTTGTGTTATGTGTTTATTACTTTCATGAATGTTTTTATGAGTGTTGCAAACTATTAAATATTATGAATGAACAATACATGCATAAGAAAGAACAACAGTAATGATCGGTAATGCAGTAGTGAATGATTACTAATGATGAAAGAAGAAAGGTGTTAAAAGTCTTAGAGGTACTAATTCACCCCTCCCCTCTTAGTACTACTTCCCATTAATTCCAAAAATTGGTATCAGAGCCAAGTCTCTTCTTGGAAAGCTTAAAGGCTTAAGAGCAAGATCATATAATGGAGAACTACAAACTTGATAAGAATATTGAGAACAAAAATCTTGAGATAAAGATGTTCTATGAACACTATAAAGAAGTAAGAATCAAGATGAGAGAGTTGTTGAATGAGAGGAAAGGTATGGCTGCCCGAAATAATGAAAAATATTATCAAGAAGAAGAGATTCCAAATTTCTTTGAATCGTCAGGATCAAATGCAAGTAATACATCAGATATATCAGAATAGAACATCACAAATCTAAAGGACATAAATCAACATCTGATAGAGCAAATAAAGATGTTGCAAATTGGTCAAGAGAGCCAGATGGTAAGAATGATTAATGTGATGAGTTCTGCTAGACAAGCTGAAACAGAAAGAACACTTGCTATTGATGACAGAAGGAAGATTATAGAGAAACTACAAGAAAAGGAATTAGAAATTCAAAGACATGTTGAGCATCACCATGATCTCACAAATCAGATTATTCTTATGAGTCAAGAAGAAAATAAAATAAATATGGAACTCATTGAGAGAATACAGATTATCGGTGAACTAAGAGAAGAGAATGAAAAGCTAAAACATGAGGTTAGAATTTAGCAACAGCATAATGAGATTATCAGAAAGGCTGAATAGAGCAATAAAAGAATGGATGACTTTCTTGAAGGACAACGAAGAGTCAACAACAACAATAGTATAGGCTTTACCAAAAATGGAGAACCATCCAATCAAGCAAATTCAAAGAATGTTTATGAAAATCCAAGACCAAGAAAGCTAACATGCAAGCACTATGGAAAGTAAGGGCACACATCAAATGTATGCCAAGGTAAAATGAATGGTATTCCTAAATCTACATCTACATGCATAGGATTCTGTTATAAATGTAACAAGAAAGGACATAAGGCTTATGAATGGAAGACTAAGATAGAACAACCAAAGAAGGAAACCTACATGGAAAATATTGTCCTACTTGCAAGATGAATGGGCACACATCTAAAGAATGTTGGAAAAAGAAAAGGCAAGCATGGAAGCCTAAAGGTCAAGATATTCCTTATCAACCAAAGAGAATAGGTAATCAATATATATGGGATTACAATACATGGAAAAACTGTACATCATGTGGTAGATATGGTCACATTGATGCAAACTGCATAAGAGCATGGACCAAAAGGTCTAGAGGCTAGTCAAACCCCGGAATGTCATGCTTACACTATCATAAATTTGGTCACCTCAAGCAAGATTGAAAAGACCGATTGACAGAGACAAGCACATATCCCAATGGAAACACCATTGAGGATATCCGAAGGGCAAGAGACAAAATGTGGATAAAAGCTTCAAGCAATGATGAAGCTGGTCCAAGCAATGTAAATGGTGACACCCCATCCAATGGATCTGGTGACATCACCACCCCCACTTAAGGTGAACAAGTAAGTATGGAACTGCATTACACCAATTTATATTTTGCATCAGTTCCATTATATAATTGATAGATAGTCAAAATCTACATAATAAAGATGCATATATATGTTACTTGTTCCAATTCTGAGAAATCAACCTCATCGGCATACACATACCGAAAATCATCGGTGAACATAATTGATAAGTTGTCTACACTTACCAAAAAAAATTGGTCAACACATAAAATGGTTAAATTACCAATGTAACCCGACACCTGTCGGTAAGAAAGAAAAGTCACAAAGTTGTCACGACAGAATACCGATATCTGTCAGTAAAAGCAATATTGGTAACAGTTATCCTGAGCATCTTCAACATCACCAACGATGATAGCAAAAGTATTCCCGATGGACCTTGTCTTTATGACCCAATGAGTTGTTGAAGCATTTATTACTAACTTAGGGCAAAAGCCTATAAATAGTCATCGAAAGCACTTCATTTTGCACCCACGATTTGAAGAGAAAGCAGAGCAAAAAATAGAGCAATTGAAGAGAAGAAAGCAGAAGCATCCTTGACTTGATTCAATACACAACAACCAAATCATTAACCATTATCACATATCAAAGTAAGTATCGAGGGCTCCAAAAGCACTTTGTCGTTATTTTCAAGAAAGCCCTAATAAACTTGAAAAAATGACAACCACGTCAAGAACAGCTAAGATCAAAAGTGATAAAAGGAATGTGGTTAAGTTGATTAAGAATAGCACATGTGTAGAGCCCAAGTATAATATCTTCCCAGAAATTGCATCGAAACCCGATGAAACCGGCGTGTTTTCAAAAATCTCACCTAGGTTTTTGCTCATAGAAGACATTAGGTCTTATATTCACTACAAAATTTCTGAGATAGGTGATCTTGAGATGGATAAAGCTTATATGAAGCTTTGTGATGTCGAAGGAAACCTGAAGGAAGAACACAAACACTTGGAAGTCAAAGGGTTAACTAATGCCCTACATTTCCTGAGGGAATTCAAGACTGACTAGATTAAGTTAGTACTTAGCAAATTGCATGACCAGAAGTTGTGGTTAGATCAACCCAAACAAATTACCAAGGATGTCCTTCATGTTGTCACTGGTTATCCAATAACTGACAAGCCTAGGGCACACAAGCATCCATCCAAGAAAGAAGTTAAAAAACTCACAAAAGCTAAATGGGACAATAGAGGTCTTAAAGTAAACACAATCACCGACGAAGAACTGATATTTGGTGCATGTGTAATTGGGTATAATATTTTTCAAGCAAGCAGATTAAACAACATATCTACAACATTAGTAAGCATAGCTTACAAGATAGTGACCAAAGGAATTTAGATGGATCTGTGTGAGATTCTGTTAAAACAACTTTATGAGAACATGATCACAATCAGGTCTACAAAGACCAACACATGTAAGTTCGGCTCACTTATCATGTGTATCTTTTTCTATTTTTAAGAATACTTTCCTTCAATAGGAAAAGTAAAATGGGACACTACCAAACCAGTAACACAACAGATTAGTGAATTGATTAAGTCACTAGGGGACAATTTTGAATCTGTTATGTCTGCATACTTCCTTGAGTTCAAGGAAAAGATGATGGAAAGGACTAGGATTCCTGAACAACTTGTTGAAAAACATAAGGATGAAATATGCTTTATGGTAGATACTGATTTCACTCATATCAAACTGGTTGTACCAAGAACAGCTTGGTTAGCACCATTAGATTATGAAATAAATACTGATCAAGCTACAAGTGCAATTGATGCACTAATAAATGAGCCTATTGACAGCAAACAACCTAGTTTTGGAACCTACGAAGAGGCCAGATTTAGGATAAAAAAGAGGCCTAGAGATAAAGAAGATTGTCAACAAAAATGATAAGATGGTTAAGAATCTCAAGAAGATTCTATCGGTTACAAAAGAAGAACATGAACAACCTGAGGAAACCAATGAACAGGGCACCATCGGTGAGGAACAAGAAGAACAAAAATTAGATTCTGAGGAGACTGGATTTGATACACCTCCACCTCCACCTCCTACAAAGAAGAAGAGGACAAGGATTCAAACTACTACAACTGATACAACACCTCTTAAGAAAGGTCAAGTAAGGACCTATATAAGGAAGCATCCAGCTAAAAGAACAAAGCAACAAGCTGTGAAAATAACACCTCCAAAGAAGAGGAAAAGGTTGGTTAGGACAAAGGCTGACATAGAGGATACTAAAGATGATGATCCTGATGTAGTAAAGAAGAATTACAGGAATCAAACTGTTGATGAAGCTATTGAATCTATTGCTACATCCAAAACCATGTCTGATAAGAAAATCAGACAATGGGATACACTAAACCTAGAGGACTAGAATAAGATACAAGAGGTAGTTATAAAGTCAATGATCAAGTACAAATATGCACCAGCTGAATTTGTCAATAAACTACCTAAAGAGCTGGGTAACAGGATATACCAACAATGGTCATATGCTCTACAAACTAAAAGAGAAGCAAGGGAGAGGGTACTAGTAACACTAATGCCTACTGAATATAAGGTTGAAGAAATCAAATAAGTTCTCAAGAAGCACTCAGGAAAATTTGTAGCCAAGATAAGGGCATACAAAGTGCTAGAAAACAACTTCATAGAGCTGGACACAATGATTGAAACAAAATGGATACAACTCCTTGATATTCCAATAGAGTCAACAAGTCATGAGGAACAATTACTTCTCACCGACACACCTCATAGAGAAGAGGAAACAGACAATGCAAGTCCTCAACACATTGCTTTGGACAATACAAAAGACATAGAGTCAATAGATTTGGACAAAGTAATGGATAGTCTTGACATTCAAGACATCACAAATTATGACTCTGATAAAGATCCATAGAAGAAAGATGAAGTAATATTCATTACACTTAAGGATCAGGGACAACAATAAGAATTGAAGACATCATATGATAAAGATATGAATGTTGTTGATGAAACATGGCAGGACACATCAATCATGGACTTAACCAAAGCAGACCTTGGAAAGGAGATACAAAAAGATGAGGATGTCACTGCTCAAAAAGATCAAACTGACAAGTAGGACACCACTCAAGATATAGCCCAAGATACCACTCAAAGAAATATGCCTATATTAATGAAGGAAAACAATATTTTAGAGGGTAATGATGGATCTGCAGCAAAAGACACAAGCACACCCGAGGATAAGGGTGATGCTGAAGAAAAAGACACCACAAATAATACAGAGGAAAAAACTGTAGAGAAGGCTGCAACCTATGATCAGAAAGATACTTATACTAAACAAAATAAAGAGGAAACACAAAAAGAAGAAGGGGGCACACAAATAGAAAAAGGTGAAGAAGCAAAGCAATATGAGAAGGAGAAGCAATCAGAAGAAAAATCTACAGAGACACCCAATGTTGAAGGAGAGACATCTTCACAAAACTGACAGGTGCCACCCAATCAGAAAACACAACAAGCATCTTCCACAAAGCCTTCACCAAGCACTTCAGAGAGAACAAATGAACTAGCTATGGTAGTTCATACCTCTGCATCCCCACAAATCTCAAAGAGAAGAAGGGAAAGCATAAGAATCCAGTAACTCTAGATGAAATCATTGAGATTCCAGTTTGTGATCCAAGGACATTAGAACCAACTGCATTGACCAAATATGCAAGACTGTGAAAGAAAGGCCATTCAAGACAAACTAAAAAGAGCATAAAAAGAGGCCAAGGTACTGGAAGTAGCAAGAGGAATACTCCAACATATTGTACTTGATATAGATATTGATCAGACCACCCCAATGCTCGATCAATTGGTGGTACTCAAAGATGCAATAACATCTCAGAAAATAGAGGTTCAGAATATCATGGAAGAAAGACTTGAACAAAAGTATGAGTTCAACCTAGCCGAGAAGATAAGCCAGGAAGTGGCATTGAAAAAGGTAAATCTATCTGAATTGGTAAGCACACTTGAACCAATTATTTCAGAAGCTATTACCTTAATACATAAATTGTGTACACTAGATCAACTCACTCAGGAGTATACTGACCAAATAGCACAAATTGATGATCTTAAGTCAAGTGCACAAAGTCTCACCAATAATGAAGAAGTAATTAAATTGCACAATGAGAAAATTAAACAGGCTCGAAAACTGAGATAGGACATACAGATTGTAGAGATGAAGTACAGAGATGAGGTAAATGAGCTCCAAGATCATCTCTTATCGACACTTTCACTCCTGCAATAACATGTGACAAAGGCAAATACATTAATTGCCACCTCTAAAATGTCTGTCCTAAACAGCATTTATGATATGCACGCAAGGCTAGAGCTACAACACATGGCACTAGAACAACTGAAAGAAAAATGGGAGAAAATGCTAGAAGATATCAAGACAACCCATTCCAATATACTTGACACATTGTAAGTTACACATTTTTGTCACAATTTTGACATATTATAAGATGTACATTTTTGTCATAAGTATCAAAGAAAGGGGGAAATTGATATGTTCACTCACCTCAGTTAAAAAGGGGGAAATAATATGTATAGTCAAAGAAAGAGGAAATAAAAGGATGAAATAATATGTACATATAGACCAAATAATAGAGAATGTATAGTATACATGTACATATACTTATACTATACCAACGCATACAGTTAGGGGGAGTCATATAAAGACAAGGATATAAACATGGTGTACATACTAAACACTTTAGTATTATGCACATATCAGTTTTTGATACTCATGTCAAAGGGGGAGATTGAAGGCATTATATTTTTTTATTAGTATACTCAAGGAAAAACATGATCTGCACCATCGATTTACTCTACACCGACAGACAGGGCACAACACTACCCGATGCCAAGGTTACTCGAAAAAACACTGTTAAGTGTTATCCGATGACAAAAAGGTAAATGGAACCCGACGAATAACAATAGTGCAACCCGACGAAACAACAAAGAGAGGAACTCGACAGACAAAGGGAACTCGATGAACAATTCAACAAAGGAACGCCGACAGACTTCAAGTTCAAACCGACGACCAAGAACCGACAGTCAGTTACATCCCGCAAAAAGTGGATCTGACTTTCCATATTAGATAAATCATTGAAGTTGTATTTATAGCTTCTTGATTTACTTTTAAATCCATTCTGTGTAAAGGAAGTAATGTATTTAATATTGTTTTAATTAGTTTTACTGATTTAAAACATGCAAACTAAAGATCAAGGTCAAGTTGTAAACCTTGGATCTATGAGAAAACATTGTAATGCGTGATTCTAGAATAGGTCAAAGAATTGTATAAATAGATGCTCAATCTATTATAAACAGAAGTTGTTCAATGAAGGTTGTAGCCACAGAGAGCATCAAGAGACTAGACAAGAGAATTCATGCAGAAGGACTAAAAAGAATCAAATCAGTTTCAAGAACAAGAACACAGGCTACCAATGAGTAGAGAAAATTTATTCATCAATCACTTAAGGTGATAATATTATTTTGAGAGATTTAATGGATCTGTAATCAGAAATTGTAGATTGCATACAGTCAGGTCAACATTTGTACTCATTCTAACAAGTTTAGTACACTTATGAAATCCTTTCAAGAAAAGTGGGCTTAACCATCCTATTGTAAATCTCATAATTAAGTGCACACTTAAATCAGTGTTGCTAAAGCTTTAATAGAGTAGATCTTAACAGGTCTTCGCCTTAATACTCCTAACAGGGTAGATCATCAGAAGTGATCAAATTGTAAGCCTTAACCAGCTCCCTTCCATTCTGCAAAATGTTTGTGGGTTCCATCCCCACCGCAGTTTTTACTTCCTAACAGGAGTTTTTTGCGATACTATATATTGTGTTATGTGTTTATTACTTTCATGAATGTTTCTATGAGTGTTGCAAACTATTAAAGATTATGAATGAACAATACATGCATAAGAAAGAACAACAGTAATGGTCGGTAATGCAGTAATGAATGATTACTAATGATGAAAGAATAAAGGTGTTAAAAGTTTTAGAGGTACTGATTCACCCCTCCCCTCTTAGTACTACTTCCCACTAATTCCAACAATGACATCATATGTGCTACGTGTCAGCCGAGCGTAATGCCTTAATGACTAGATCTCAATCAGTTTCTCTTTGAGGCTTTATGTTTTTTGTCTAATCAAAACCTACTTGATCGATATTTACTTTACCCTCTGACCTAATCCTGGCTCACCATGGACACGCATCATTAAGGCATGATGCCTTAATGAGTAGATCTCGAGCACTTTCCCTTTAATCCTTTACACCTGTCATCAGATTAAATCTGACTTGTCTGCATTTTAATTTATCTTTGTCCTCGGCCTTTAAGCTATCTTTGACTAGCCTTTAACTATGATCAACTCATTTCCTTTGTATCTCTAAGTCACTAAGTGCTTTTACTAACCCTGGTTATATTCAGAGATCAAGCGCACGCCACACGATCTAAACAAGATCTATGGATATCACTAGATCTTTGAAAGATTTGAGGACTTTGAATTTTATCTAGCGATCACGCACAGACCACTCAATTTCATCTGAATCTACGGCTCATATTTGATCCTTAGCAACTTCACTTTAACTCTATCCTAACTCAAGTTCATTTGGAGATTGCACAACTGAAGGAAAACTGCAAACTTAGATAGTTAACCTCTTTACCCATGGTCAAATCTGGCAATTACATGACTGAAGGCATCACTAAAGTACTAACTTTAACTTGACCAGACAAGTCTTTACCTTGGTTTGATTCTGATATTGCGCGACTGAAGAGATCTCCAAGTTGCGAGAAGAATTTTTAACCCTTGATTATGTTCCAAGATTAAGTGCAAACCACACAATCTGAACAAGGATAGAACAATATCTATGATCCACGTTAAATCTTGAGGCATTTAAATTAACCATGAATCCATTGGTAGATATCATGACCAAAGAGAAAATACATAACTCTGGCAAGTTAACTTTAACCTCTGGTTAGATCTGGAGATTCAACGCAGTCCACACGATCAAGACTAGGACATGACAAAATCTATGGCATGCGCGTAATCGCTGAATATTTTTGTACTTGGCCATTTCATCATGAGATTATGTACAAGGCACATGATATAAAAGAAGATCGACGATGTGCGTGAAATATCAAAAAGAAAAGAGCATATTCCATATCATCTGGATATCACGCAACTAAAGCCCATGCTAAGTCACTAGAAGGAAAGGAATATTTGGTTTGGGTTACGTGACTAAGAGACAAAGGAAGCGAAAACATGCACATGATAAAAAGGATTTTAAGTGGCTTGGAAAAGTAACTCAAAAACATAACATGTCTTGAAGAGTTTAGGGTTTTAGCCAAAATTGACACAATCAAGACATAGGGTTTTAGCCAGGGGCCATGAATAATTGTAGAGACAGGGGAAAAGAGCTTGGAACCATAAAAATTTTGGCTAGGGTTAAAAGTGGCTCCATCTGGGGATGTATGCCTCTTTCAAGCATAACAAGGATTCATGATTTCTGGGAGAAGCAGACCACTAGACAAAATAGGAAACCTAACCTAAAATAGAAACCAAAATAGAAAGAAAATATGTACATACTTGTAGCAGAAAAAGAACTCAACTCTGCCACTTATTCATTGATCTGAAGAATTCATATTAGTCCTGATGGTGTGAAACCATCACAAAATTTATGATCCAGTTTTCCTCTATCATAGACAAAATTTTCTACTCCCTGCTCTAGAAGCAAACTAAAAGAACCATTGTCATCTGTCTGATCTAATCTATTATCAGATACCATTTGCTCATTAGAAAAAAGAGTAACATATTCAACATTAGATCTAGAAAGAAAATCAAACATATGAAAAACATGTGGCATATGTACATTGCATTCATGAATTAGAAAAAATTGAGATCCAATGCAACAATCAGTAATGCCTAAAGCACTGCCACATCTAGGAGAAAGACCATCCAGTTGAAAAAAGAACTCATACTCTACCATGTAGCTAAAGTCATCATTATTTGATCTATTCATATCAATAGGTTTCATGTCAATGGAGTGATCATCATATTGAACCTTATGCAAACATTGAGGACACTCATCACTTGAGACATGATCAAGCCCATTCTTTAGAGGATAGGGGACAACAATATGAGAAACATCAGAGTTAGGCTAATCATAAACATTAGGGATCATCTGCAAATCATCTTGACCCTTTGTAAGAAGATACAAATCAGGAATAGAAAAATAACAAGATTCAACATTATTAGTATCAAAACATGGAAACTCCATGTCATGATCCATATTTTGGTCTTCAAAAGAATTATCATTTTGAACCTTGTTAGTGGTTTGTATATCCATATCAAAATTCTCTAAAGAATTTACTGGCATACTATCATCTTTATACAAACCACTAACCTATCTTCTAGAGGGAGGACACATATCAACACGTCCATAATGTAATTGCATATGTTGAGTAACTGAAAGTTAATCTTGCAACGGTTCAATGAATGACCTTGAATCTCAAAAAGATTCATAATCAACACAACTATCCCAGTCAGTACTCAACATCATATCAGGAGCTTCTTCATCTTTCAAATTTTAATAAATACTAATGCACTCATCATCTAGAGAATCACATTCAATCTGGTTGTAGCCTAGTGAGACAGAAGTACAAGGAAAATCATAAATACATGTATCATAATTCTGACCATCTGATATACATTCCTTATCAAACTAAATGTGTGTGGGTGTATGGATTCAGATCTATTCTACCCTGAAGATCTTAGATATTCACAAGAAAATAACTTTGAGACCTATTCACTATGAAGTGAATCACTATCATCATTTACACTCATCTTTGATACACACTCACAATCAACATCTTCATTTATCAAATCAGTATCATCCTGCTGACTACACACATCTTCTGTCTCATATTGAGAAGGATCATTACTTTCATGATCACAAGAAATAGCATCCATACTAAACATATCTCTATCATCTTGGTTTTCCTCATTCTCAATAACATCACTAATAGGTCCAACCTCATGTGAAACCTCAAATTTAGGATCTTTAATATCAAAAATTGGCTTGAAATTTCAGGATTGATATCACTGTCATCAAAAGAATTATCACAAAAACTTACATCTTCATCAGAATGATCCCCTTGTTCTTGGCATACATTCTCCTCAAGCTAAGATAAGACATCTCCATCATTATGGTGAAGAGAAAAAGAAACTATAGATCCAACAGGAACACTATCAACTATAAGTTTACCTTCAAAAATTTGATGTCTTCTATCTTCATTATCAACATGACTACAGTTAGCATCATATTTAAAATTCTGAAATGATTCTATCTTTTTCCTGGTATGTTCAATGCATTCCTCCATCAATAAAGTTGGCCAATGAATTGATTTAGGAAAACAAAGTCCCCAAAATAAACCAATATATGTAGACTCTGGAAACTCCTTAACATCTCTTGGAAGCTCATCATATGACTTAGCAAACCTTTCATAAAATAACTGTATTGATTCATCCCTCCTCTTTTCTACTGGTTTTCATAAGAAACTTAGAGCTTCCTCCTCAACCTTATTAGGTTGTTCCTTAGCATCATTTATTGCTATTTGGTTCAGTAATTGCCATCTTAATTTATCAAGCCTGATCATCTTTTGTCTTATCATATCTTCCTTTTCTCCTTTAAGTCTCTCATGTTGTAACCCCAAAATGACTTGATCTTCCAATCTTTGTTCCTCCTCAAGATTCTCTTCATCATCAGAATTTGGCAAAGGGTCTTATGAATTGGATGTAGCAGAAGAAACATTGTCCTCTATGTCACCATATTCCTCAATAAAACAATCTTCCAGTGCATCCATAGATCTTATTGAACCATGAGCTAATCCTTTAAACCAATCCCTAGCACCCTCAATTAGATATATAGAAAAAATATTCATTTGTACATCCCCATGTGTGACGTTATGACCATCTATTAAGTCAGCAAACTTGTCTATATGTTCCTCTACTGATTCCTCATTCAGGCTAGTGAACTTAGGTAGGCAATCCCTGACTTCTTATGGAATAAGATTTGGGTAACCATGGATATCATTGAAATTCATAGCCACATACAACCCACCTATCTTGTACATTTGTGACATCTTATTAGGAAGGATAAGCTACAAAGTACCTCTCTATTCCCTCTCAATTAGTGCTAACCACTTCATAGGGAAAATTTATAATTGATTTTCATGGAACAAAATAATTTATCTAATGAAAATAAAAATACATGGAATATGATGAAGTTGTTGCAAACTATTTGATTTGAAGTCACCTCCAAATCACCTTCAAAACTTGGTAGAGTTGTCACCTCTTTGCAGAGGAATTCTTTAAATCAGCAACTTACAACACACCCAATATAGGGTCTCTTATTGATTCCTCTCTTAACTATGCTCATAGTCATAGGACTCCTGTCATTTTCTACCTCTTCACTGCAAGTCCACCTCTTAATTGTAGTATTTCTTCAAACATGCACACTGGTGGAAATCAGAGAACTCGGAGTTGCCACTCACCACATGTGAGATAGTATTTGTATTACTTTCAAAACTAGGACTTTTAGACACTTTGCAATGACAAACAAGAAGAAAAGAATCACTCTTATAATTATGAGGAATATCTCTTTGAAAACCATGACTCTATAACCAAACTCTAGGATTGACTGAGCAAGGCAAGGAAACAACTTACTTACACTCACTAATAACTTTTGCTTTTGTATCCCCAGTAGAGTCACCATATTATTGGTGTTTAAAACTGTTAGACTACAAAAAGCAACCAATATATCTTAAGACTGATGTTAGGAGTGGTTAGATCCAAGTATGAAAGCTTTGTAAGATAACTAGATCAATTATAGGGTCAATACTACCCTCCACACTTCTAGATCAGGAAAACCAAGGTGGGCACACCTAATCTAAACTAAACTCAATTCTTTACAACACCTTCTACTTTTGGATTTGAACAACATATGAATGGTAAGTAAGTACTAAATGCCAACCTAGCATTCATTGACTCTCCACTACTATTGGTGGAACAAGAACAATAACTATAAATGTAAAGAACTTTGGTAATGAGTTTGATTATAATTTTGGGACAAAACATAGCCAGACCATTCAGATATGTATCTTAATAGAAATACTAATTCTAGATCAGTGCCTTATCCATTGGGCTAAATCCTAAATACAATACTAAAATTGAAACACCTTATTGGCAAAGATTCAAATCCATAAACATAAGAGCTCTTAGATTACACACTACAAGATCCTTAAGTAGATATCCAAGTAGAATCAATGTAATATCGAAAGGATTTTAATTTGATCTAAGTTCAAAGACCTATGGAATACACATATGCATAAGCAAGACTTATACAATAAGCCAGAAAACTTACAACTCAATAGATAACACAAAGGAGAGACTCAAATCTGAAACAACTTATATTAAGTATGATGAAACTAGTTCCTAAATCAGTATGACAAGGAAATATGCAATATGACAATATGCAAAAGATCATACAACTTTCAATTCTATCTCCATACAATCTAAAAATATATTTGTTATATCCTAGAATGGAAATAAAATACAAGCCTACTGCTTTTCAAAATTTCTCCCAATTCTCCAGCCCCCTCTAAATGGTCTTGAATGTTCTTTTATAGGAACAAGAAAGCTACAAGCTTCAGACTATTTAGGGTTAGGGTTTACAACTAATCATGTCAAGCATTAATTCTGTTGTCAAGTTGAAACCCTATTTATTCTCTTCAATCTGTGCAAATTTGATCTGAAATCAATTACCCTAGTCCATAGATGTGAGCGCAGTACCCTAAGGTGCAAGAAATCCAAAGCATGACTCTGAAAGCAGCTCACATAAATGCAGAAAAGACCCTCTATGCATTTATCCTCTGATTATAAAACCCTTATCTGTCAAGTTTGGACATGAATACATTCTATCATATCATATTTCTATCCCTCTGGTCTTCAATAGGTGTGCACCGTTGACTCATAAGATCATATTACAGCACTAATAGCTCTGTATGAAAGATCTGAATCCACCGCCATGAAAAACCCACTGAGAAACATTTAAATATTTGAAAATTTGTTACAATGGTCATAGGTGGCGCGGACAACAAATCGAATGGCTAAGATTCAAACTTTATTGGCTTTTAAAACACCACTGTCAATATCCTTTAAGTAACATATGAGCACATGATTAGATCCACCATGCGGCATGTAGGTGCTATGCCTCAAAGACTAGATGTTGAGTAACTTTATCGTAAGGCTTTATGCCTACCGCACAATCCTCTCAAACTTATCCATCCTTTACTTTAAGTTTTAGTTTTGAAACTGTGGGTCCCACTTAACTAGAAGGACACGTGGCCACCAAGTGTAATGCCTCAAAGGTTAAATCATGCACATATTTGCATCAAGGCTTTACGCCCACTGTTGGATGAACCTTAAGTTGCATTACCTTTATTTCATTCTTTATCGTTGAACTCAGATTAGACCCAGACACGTGTCTTCAATGTGTAATGCCTCAATGGTTAAACAACTTCATCTTGGTCATCAAGGTATTATGCCTACCATTAGATCTTCTCAACTTGTTGTGTCCTTACTATCTTTCTTTACCTGGGACCAATGACGTCACCTGTGCTACGTGTCAGTCAAGCGTAATGCCTTAATGACTAGATCTTGTTCTATTTTCTTTGAGGCTTTATGTTGTCTGTCCAATCAAAACCCACTTGATAGGTCTTTACTTTACCCTCTGACCTGAGCCTGGCCCACTATGGACACGTGTCATTAAGGCGTGATGCCTTAATGAGTATATCTCAAGCACTTTCCCTTTAAGCCTTTACACCTGTCGTTAGAATAAATCTGACTTGTCTGCATTTTAATTTATCTTTGTCCTCGACCTTTAACCTATCTTTAACTAGCCTTTAACTTTGATCAAATCATTTCCTTTATATCTCTAAGTCACTGAATGCTTTTACTAACCCTGGTTATATTCAGAGATCAAGCGCACACCACACAATCTAAACAAGATCTACGGATATCACTAGATCTCTGAAAGATTTGAGGACTTCAAATTTTATCTAGTGATCACGTGCAGACCACTCAATTTGATCTGAATCTATGGCTCATATTTGATCCTTAGAAACTTCACTTTAACTCTATCCTAACTCAAGTTCATTTGGACATTGTGCGACTGAAGGAAAACTGCAAACTCAGATAGTTAACCTCTTTAACCATGGTCAAATCTGGCAATTATGTGACTAAAGGCATCACTAAAGTACTGACTTTAACTTGTCTAGACATGTCTTTACTCTGGTTTGATTCTGAGATTGNTGGCTCATATTTGATCCTTAGAAACTTCACTTTAACTCTATCCTAACTCAAGTTCATTTGGACATTGTGCGACTGAAGGAAAACTGCAAACTTAGATAGTTAACCTCTTTAACCATGGTCAAATCTGGCAATTATGTGACTAAAGGCATCACTAAAGTACTGACTTTAACTTGTCCAGACATGTCTTTACTCTGGTTTGATTCTGAGATTGCGCGACTGAAGAGATCTCCAAGTCGCGAGAAGATTTCTTAACTCTTGAGTCTGTTATGAGATTAAGCGCAAACCACATGATCTGAATAAGGATAGAACAAGATCTACGATCCGCGTTAAATCTTGAGGCATTTAACTTAACCATGAATCCATTGGGAGATCTTGCGACCAAAGAGAAAATACGTAACCCTAGCAAGTTAACTTTAACCTCTGGTTAGATCTGAAGATTTAGCGCAGTCCACACGATCAAGACCAAGACATGACAAGATCTATAGCCTGCGTGTAATCGCTAAATATTTTTGTACTTGGCCATTTCATCATGAGATTACGTGCAAGCCACAAGATCTAAAAGAAGATCGATGATGCACGTGAAATCTTGAAAAGAAAAGAGCATATTCCATATCATCTGGAGATCACGCGACTAAAGCCCATGCCAAGTCACTAGAAGGAAAGGAATATTCAGTCTGGGTTACGTGACTAAGAGATAAAGGCAGGGAAAATACACACATGAAAAAAAGGATTTTAAGTGGCTTGGAAAAGTAAATCGAAAACATAACATGTCTTGAAGGGTTTAGGGTTTTATCCAAATTTTACACAATCAAGACATGGGGTTTTAACCAGGGGCCATGAATAATTGCAAAGACAAGGTAAAAGAGCTTGGAACCATAAAAGTTTTGGCTAGGGATAAAAATGGGGACCCAATTTAAATTTGGACTCAAAACCTAGGGAACATAATGTTGGAAACATTCTATTCAACCCATTTTAGGCCCAAATCATGACAGTGGGTCCTGGGAAATCGGGGGATGCGAGATCATAATAGACAACCAATTTCAAGGTCGGGACATAACACTGAGGCCACAGACAGTAATAGGGCCTAAGAGATTAAATGAATTATTTTATTGGAGGAAAAAAAAGAGGATCTCTCTTAGAATTAATGGATTACCTCAATTTTGAACAAGATTTAAGGGATAGAGGACCCATATTTAAATTTAGGTATTCATCACGTGCAATTATGAGGTCCTATTATGAAAACTATAATGAAAACACAGTAAGCTAGGTGCTAAACAATCATAAAATTGTACACCACTTAGGTGTTTACAATTTATGACGGTGCGCACACGCACACACACACACACACACATAGATACATGCATACATACATAAATAC
>MU224630.1:1121978-1134757 GCA_018584345.1 Thuja plicata | reverse complement strand
AAAAAGATGGAAAAACATGTAATCTAGCTTAAAAGATGGATTTAAAACAATGAACTAGCATGAGATAATAGATGAAATATGAGTCTAATATTAATTTAACAGCATAACAATGTAATTGAAATCTAAAAGTGAAGGCTTTTTTACTCTCAAAACAAGCTTCTATTTATAGAAGAATGGGAAAGAGAGAGAGAGAGGAGACAAGGTTCATTTATGAATTTGGAGACTCATAAATGAATATGTAAGAGCCTTTAATGCCCAAGGCATTAATAAGGCATGGGAGAGACATAAGCTTAAGGTCTTCATATTAATGAAGACATTAATGAAGGCTTTGAAGAGGTAAGGGAGGATGTAAGAGAGTGGCTTGAGAAAATGGACTTTAAGAAAGTCCAGCTTGAGAAAGTGGACTTTCTCAAGTGGGTTGAGTTGTTAAGTATTCCCTAATGGAATATGACAACATTAGGAGGTCGGTTAGAGTAGAATTTAGGATTAAGATTAGATTAGTATGGGTGAATGGGTTGAGAAGGGCTATAACCCAGGGTAGAAGTGGTTGAGATAGGTTAGGTTGGGGTTTAGGGGAATATTAATAAATGAAATAAACTTATTTAATTCATTTAGAAATATAGGAATTAATTATTTAAACAATGGAATTGGTTTTTAATAATTAGGGGACTATAGCCATTTTAATTAAATTAAATAGGCTAGGGGAATGGGTTACTTTGCAAGTGGGTATTTGATTTTGAGATTTATTTAATTCCTTTATAATTAAATACTATAGCCATATTTGATTTTGATAACATTTGATTGGTTGAAATTGATTTGAATTGTATGGCTATAATAGTTAATATAAATCAGTGATAAAAATCACCTAGGACATTAAATTGATTTAAAGAATTATGCCAAGCAGTAACAGGGTCATTCGGACATAATCGAGGGTATGATCACACTTAGGGAAAATAGGGTCTATAGTTACAGCAGACCAAATTCAGGTGGTTACAATGGCTAAAGAAATACAGGTACAGAAGGATGCTAAGAAGAAAGTTGAAGAAGCTTTAAATAGTGCATTAGAATAAATGAAGAACGAGGATAACAACTACAAGAATAAGTATCTGGAAATGGAAAAATATAATCAGATTATAAAAGCTGAACTTGTTGAAGCAAAGAAACACATTGAGAAACTTCACACCAGCAATGATTTGATTGATGAACAAAGAGACAAACAGAAACCTAAAGGTGATATGACTGGTATTGGCTTCAATGAAGCTGAATGTTCAAAGAATTAGGAAGAGAAATCAAATGAGAAGATTGATGTTGAGAAACCTTCTATTGAAGAACCTAAAGAGTAGATCAGACCCTTCAGAGTTAGATGCTTTGGTTGCAACAGATTTGGACACATGAAGAGAGATTGCAGAGGTAATGCCCCTTTTATAACTTTTTCTGGCTATTGTTTTAACTATAATGGATATAGGCACAAGAAAGAAGAATGAAGAAAACCTAATCAATCAAGATATAGACAAGACAATGGAAGAGAATCTACAGTGAAACCCACATACTACAAATGTAATAACATTGGACACATTGTGAAGTATTGTAAGTTGCAAGTTAATCAGGAAAGAAGACCTCCTATATGTTACAAATGCAATAATCTAGGACATATAGAAAAAATTTGTAGGTATAATGAATTAGACTACAGAAGAGTACCACCTCCTATGAATTCACAAAATAATGCAAATGATACTAGGAAGAGTGTTGCAAATTTAAAGAATGATTTTGAAATTTGTTTTAAGAAGGCAAAAGATAGAAACAGTGGTAAGATATGGAAGATCAAAGAAATAAGTGAGACATCAGTTTAGGGAGAGTTAGTAGAGGCTACTGGATCTTTGCCCGATGGTAGAAAAATAGAATCGAGCTAATTGGTTGATCATGGTCTTAGGGGGAGCATTGGATACATACATCATAATATATCCTACCCCAAAATTCATGGATTGAGCTCGAGTGAGCTTGGGTATAAGCTTGGCCAACATCATGAAATATACATCTAAGAGCACAATATCAGTCAACGCATATATTTTTTCCGTAGGATCTAACAGCCGACTGGATAGTTTTAAGTAAAAGTGAAATTTATGACTTAAACTTGTATAAAGCACCATTTGATGACCTATCTCTTTACCATTTGACAAAGAGAGAGCTAAGGAGATCATAGAGCAGAGAAATTTAGACTATTCTACATTGGCCGTGCTTGATCGATTGAAGGATAAACTCAGAATTCAATGGAAGAAAGGTATTTACATCATCTAGCTATGGATGCACCTATTATTTTCGATGTCATAGATCGACCTAGGTATAAATTTAAGAAACATCCGTTCAAGTCATGTGAAAAGGATCCAAAGGGAGCATTTTCCCAAACCCTGTATGGCGTATTACACATAGAAGATATTAGGGCTTACATACATTGTAAGTATGATATACTGGGAATTGATGATATATCAACTGAGATGGAGTATATGACTGATAATGGAATCATGAGAGAAGAATACAAACACATTGATTAGCTGAGCATAATGAAAATTATGGACTTATGTGAATTGGATGAAGATGAATGGTTTAAGATACTATTAAGTAGGGTTCATGATCAATTTATCTGGATAGGTTATCAACCTGTGAAGATTTGTAGTGTCCTAATCCATGAAATCACTGGACTGGACAACACCAAAGTCATCCCTATTGCAGAGAAACATGTAAAGAAAGAATTTGAAACCCTAACTCATTCTAAATGGGACAGATGGGCAATGACAGTGAACGACATCTTTCAGCATGATGTGAGATTGATTGCTATGATACTTGGGTACAAATTCTACTATAGTAGCAGACCTAAATCAGTATCTACTGGAGTAATCATGATGGCATGGAGAATGGTGAAGGAGAATGTAAAATATAACCTATGCAAAGTTCTAGCACAATAATTCCTTGAGAATGTGAAGCTAGTGAAGAAGGACAGAACTAAGACCTTTAGATTTGGTTCATTGTTGATGCATATGTTTATTCATATTGAGCACAAATTTCCTGGCTTACATCCTAGTGGTTGGAAATCTGGGATACCTACTGGTATTCTAATTGTGCGGAGTTACAAGAGACATAATGCTACTTGGGCTAATGGATAATTGTTCGCTATGATCAAGATCCTACAGAGACGGATGAAAACCAGATACAGGATACATGAAGACATTGTTGAAAATTACAAAGATACAATTTGTTTCATGGTTGAAACTGATTGTATATGTTTTGAAGCAGTCATACCCAAAAAGAAATGGTGTTATCCCATGGGTTATGAAGTAAGTTTTGAAGTACTTACCATGCAAGTAGAACATGTCCTTGCATCATAAATTGATACAACAAAGAAAAGATGGGGAACATATGAGGATAAGTCAACAAAGATGAGAGAAGAATAGACTAGAGGTTTGAGGAAGAGAAAGATTGAGAATCTCGTACATGAATGCGGTGTAAAAGCTGGGTTGACAGAAGAAGAACTGAAAGAAGTGAAAAAGAAGATTATAGAAAGATCTCTTGGACCAGCAAGTGGAAGTACTGCAGCCCCTCCCACTCCTGAGGTATTTATGGTAGACAATCCACCTCCTCCTCAATAGAAAACAACACGAGCAGAAAACATTACTTCTAGAGGTACTAGATCAAGCATACAGACATCGCCTAAAGAGAAGAGAACAGTAAGAGAAGACAAGAAAGCAATAAAACACATATGGAAATCCGACCTGAAGATGTTAGAGAAGAGAGAATTAGAACAAGGTAAATTGGTCACAATTGATAAATACTATAACATGTATGAAGAAGCAGACAAGCTTAAGATTGAAGACATTGTGATTGAACACTTACTTTCAAAAAGACACTTTTAGAAATTGAAGGAAGTATACCTATAGACTTATATGGGAGATTGGAGATAACAAAACATGTAGCATAGATTGAAGATGATATAAACAGGAACCAAGAAATTGATAACATGTTGCCTATGATATCAGTACAAGAAAGGGATAGAATATACGAGGAATTGAAACCTATGTTAAGGACCAAGGTGAGATTATTGAAAATCATGGCAAGGAAGTATGATGAAGTCACTAAGGAAACATAGAAGGCACTAGAGAAGATATTCATGAATACTACTTTTGTTAAGCCCCTGCCTCCTAAGAACACTTCGCCTACACAATTGGGAATGGATGAAAACTCAAAAACAATAGAGACAACTTCTATGAAGAGCGGAGTAGATCCACCACTAGATTTCTATGTTTCTCATGTGGCAGTAACTCTTGACACCTCTCAAGATGAAAAGGACCCTTTTGTAGGGAATATGGACACTTCTATAGCAGATGAGGCTGAACACAAAGAGGAAGAAGAATAGAAGAAGGAAGAAGAACAGAAGAAGGAAGAAGAACAAAATAAGGAAGAAGAACAGAAGAAGGAAGAAGAATAGAAGACAGATCAGCAAGAGGATGAAAAGAAAGAGGTAAACACATCATCCATCTCATTGTTGGCAAGCAATGATGTAAATTTTGATAGCATGGATGAAGCTGAATTGGTAAAATTGGCATTTACTGCTTTGAACAAAGCCAAGGAGAGATCAGAATAGAAAGGAGACAAAAAGGCCAAAGTAATTACAAGAGAAATTGATATTGTAAACAAATTGCTTCCAGTACCTATTGTTTTCCAGAACAAAGATGACATTGAAAATCTGAGAATTACACTTGATGAATTTGATGGACACTATGAGAATTTATTGAAGATTGCAGAGGAGAAGACAGAGAAGAAGTTAATAGCAGTTTGCAAGTCTATCACATGGGACTTAGGCATTGTAAAAACTTTCTTGACAAATGCAAAGAGCTGCATTAGACATGGGAGAAAATTGTTTAGTTATTGCATGAATCCAATAAGGCATGTTCGGAATGTAGAAGACATTATTGCCAAAGAGAGGGCAACTCTGAACAGTATGATGGATGGTTGTGAAACATCTTCACAATCCACAATAGAGTTAGACAAAGAAGTCACAGGAATTTTGGCTAAACTCGGTGTATTAGATAATGAAAAAGGGAGAGTATTGACAAGATTTAATTTGTTAAAGAGCTTTATCACTCCTAAGCTATCCATACTTGAGGTTCATCTCTCAGACCTGGAGAAAGTAACAGATTCAATGAATAAATCTATGCCCACAAAATTGAAAGAAGCTAAGACCACATCATTTGCACTGAATGGCTTAATTCACATTAGCCAAATATTGTTCAAAACATGGAATGCAGAAGTGAAGATCTTGGAAGATTATTTTCAAGATATTCTGAAACTGGTGAGAAAGCACTAAATCTTATTATTTTGCATACACCTTTGTCATTTTTGTCAAAGGGGGAGAAGAGAGATAAAAACAATATAGGAGAAGAGAAGAAAATGATAAATGAGACAAGAAGAGGAAGGAGAGGATATAGAGGAGACGATTTTGTTTTGTTGGAACACTTATTCATTTTTTTGTTAAGTGTTGCCATCGATGCCAAAGGGAGAGATTGTTGGAAAGTGATCAATTTTATATAAATGTGATTCACTTTTTGGTTTTCATTTATGGCAGCACATCTGGGTTTCAGATCGATTCCAGTAAAGATAAATTTTGATGATTCAGAAATTGACTAAGTGTAGAAGCAGAGACACATAAGTGTTTTGGATGTCGAAGATCGAGATCGATGATTTAGGGAAAGAGAGCTTAGAGGAAGATAGTGTGGGGTATGTATGACCTCCACCTAAGATCAATTTGGTTTTGGTTAAGTCTACAGTGAGGTAGAAAGAATTGAAGATAGACAAACAACAATAGAACAACGATATAGAGCAGTTAGACAGTAGCGAAGATTGAGAGAGTATGACATGGACTCTAGGAAATCAAAGTTGGATTATGGTTTTTGACAACCTACACATTGACTATGTAAGAGCGTCGACTATGCATTTGATATTTGCTATATTAAATATATTTTGTATTGAAGGTCGACTTTGTAATATTTGTAATATTCATGTTGAGAGCCGACTTTGTAAAGTTGTGAGATATATATGTAATATCTTTTTGATAAAGATAGATGATGGTTAGTTGGACAGTTGGATGAGTTGTTGAGCGAATAGCAGAGCAAAGAATGACAGAGATCATTGAAGAACTATAAAGGAACTATCTAAGCACCAGTGTTGCTTGTTTTTGTTCATGAATGAGAACACTTTGTAACCTGAATTATCTTGTAAGAGTTGTAAGCTCAGTTGGCCCCTAACAGGGTGTTGTGAACCTTTAACAAGGTTGTAATTCCTTTAACAAGTACATGTGCTATGTAATATTCATCTCCTAACAGGGCTAGGTCTCCTAACAGGGACATTATACTTTAGTACATGCTTGTGGGTACCATCCCCATCGGGGTTTTCCCTTGGCCAGGGTTTCCTCGAAAACAAAATATGGTGTTATGAGTACTGTGTCATTTTCTTATGTTCTTTTCTTTACTGCAAGTTTATGGTTAATATTTAAATTATTGAAGAATTTAATTAAGTGTTATAATACTGACTCACCCCCCCTCTCAGTATTATCCAATCCTAACACTAAATATATAGTGCATAGATGTTGTTGGTGTAATTAAATATTCCTAATTACAATTTACTTAATCTTACTTAGGATAATGCATTACATAGTAGTTTGTCATCTAGACACCTAGGATTTTGCATCCTATTTTAGCACATGGTGTAGGAGAATTCCACTTTAGGTGGTGATAGTTGTTATCTCATTCCACTTTATGTGTGAGATCCACCTTTAGTGCACATATTACATTATCATCCTTATCATATTATACATACTTCATTGCATAATGGAGGATGATCCACCTTTGGTGGACATGTGATTCCACCTTGTGTGGGTGATAACTTATCTACTCCTTATCATTGTTTCTTATTTACTTGCCTATATAAGCATGCCTATTATGTACATTTTAATCATGTCCATTATCAATAATATCATTCTTGCATCTTAATATAATTGTCTTGTCATTATCTTGTGGAAGTTATCTTGGTCTTTCATTTGATCCTAGGGGTGTTGTAGAGTCACCTAAAACTCTAACATGGTATTAGAGCTCTCAAGGTGTGAAGACTCCTTCTCAACAAATGAAATCTTGGCTTGATTTTATTATGGGTTCAGAATTTGACAATTTGGGCATCACCATTGCATAGTCTATTTGGAGAAAATTTGGGGTTTTGTATTTTGCGGTTTTCTATTGCAGGTCAAAATTGGAGCTTGCTGGTACAAATTAGAGGTTGGCATCATATTAAGGAGGTCCAAAAACCCCTAAATCGACTTTTGTTCATTCCAAATTGGACATCTTAGGCCAAATATAATTCATTTGAATTTTGGAGGTACGACAATGTCGATTATGAAAAATAATTAAGTGATTTTCAAACAGTGATATCTAACTCATCCAGACTCCTTTTTTCAAGATTTTTTTTTTGTTTTGGGGTAGAATTTTGTGATCTACATAGTGGTGTAGGTGGTTTATGATCTATGTTCCTCAATTTTCTATAAATTGTAATTCTCATTTTTTGCAACTTCCAAGGCCTCATTAGGGCTCAAATGAACTCCTTTTCAGGTGCAATGTTTTTTTAAAGTGCATAATTTTTTTGGTATTTTCTAGATCTTGTATCAGTTTTTAGTGGTTGTGATCAGAAATTGTACTTTCAAAATTTGGCTTAGTTTTACCATTATAATGTAGAGGTCTTAGTTTGGTCTTTTACATAGTGATCTAAGTCTATTATAGCCTGATTGTGGATTGTAATCATTTGTTGATCTCAATTTGTAATGTGAGAAGCATATCATTAATGTAATCATGGGATATAATAAACATGCTATTGTAATATCTTTGAATAGGGATAATTATGAGTTTTGGGAAAAAGGAATCATCACACATTGTAGGTGGCTTAATATCTTGCCTTATCTTTATGGACTCGTACCTGAGCCAAAGACAAAGTGGAAGAAAATAGTTTGGGAAGATTAAAATGGTCATATTATAGGACTAATTGGTATGAGTCTTAGTTTGGATTTTTTCCATGATATATACTCCAAGATCTTGAGTAATCTATGCACACACACAGTTTGGAAAATTATTTGGGAGCATTTTGGAGATTCGCGTGTTCCTCCATTCCCACATGATCCTATTGTAGATTGTCTCATTCCACTTGATGATGCAGATAAAATTCCCTATGATGATGATACATTAGATGAGATTGAATATAATGCATATATTGAGAGTAAGCATGATCTAGTGACTCCTCTTGCGACTCCTAATTCTCCAGTTGAGATCATACATTCATATCTTGTTGGTGATTCTAGTGAGTCATAGCAAGAGATATCTATTTATCTTTCTGTTTGGGTTTCCAACTTGCCAGACATTAGATCATTGTTTGTGGAGTCTCACATTTCAGATTTGGGAGACATACTTGAGGGGGTTTATCTTCTCTTTGATGAAAACTTCATAAAAATTGGGGTTGGAGATACTTATTCACCTTCTTTGGAGATTGGCATTCTTGATTCTTCTCCTTCGCTTGGTTTGTCAGATTTCATGGTTCAGTTTGATGATGTGATGGATTCTTTGAGCTTGGAGATACCTATTCAGTCTTCAAAGATGCATATTTGTAGACCTTCTTTCTCCTTTCATTTGGATATGGATTGGTTTGTGGCATCATCATCATACTTCATTTGAATTCCACTTCCTAGTACTTATCTAGAATGGGAAGAATTCTTGCATTTATGCTTGGTATATCTTCTTCCCAAGTGGAGAAATGTTGTTTGTAGGCATTGGAATATGTTTTTTCTTCAAGCACTCACCATTTTTTTAGGAGATTCTTCATTATTGGGGGATATCATGTCTCATTATTTCCTTCCTATGGGGGATAATTGATTGTATGTACATGATGTATGTTGTCCTTGGGGGTTCTTGAGTCCTCCATCCATCCATGCATCTTGTGTGTTTCCATCTTCTTTTTAGAGGGGAGTTTTGTCCCGTAAGGTTTTCTCTCTTTCTCTATTTTATGAGAGATTGCATTGCTTTTCATATTATACATGGGTACCTAAAATGCATTCCCCTAAGTTGCACTTAAGGGGGGGTGTTGGTGTAATTAATTATTCCTAATTACACTTTAATTAATCTTACTTAGGATAATGCATTGCATAGTAGTTTGTCATTGAAACACCTAGGAGTTTGCATCCTATTTTAGCACATGGTGTAGGACAATTCTACTTTAGGTGGTGATAGTTGTTATCTCATTCCACTTTATGTGTGAGATCTACCTTTATTACACCTATCACATTATCATCCTCATCATATTGCACATACTTCATTGCATAACAGAGGATGATCCACCTTTGGTGGACATGTGATTTCACCTTGTGTGGGTGATAAATTATCTACTCCTTATCATTGTCTCTTATTGCCTTTCCTATAAATACAGGCCTATTATGTACATTTTAATCATGTCTATTATCAATAATATCATTCTTGCATATTAATTAAATTTTATTTCCATTCTCTTGTGGAAGTTACCTTGTTCTTTCATTTGATTCTAGGGGTGTTGTAGAGTCACCTAAAACTCTAATAGATATAAGTCCAAACTTATGATAGAAGTATTTAAAAACACAATAAATTATTAGTGGATAATAGGAGTGAATTGAAATAATAGAAACATTTTTTCTTGTAGGAAAGATATGTTTGTTGTCATTGCCTCGAAAGATCAACATGTTAATGCCTGGTACAACCAATAGACATGTAGAACATGAGAGGAAGTTAAGTTATGGCGTAAACGCAAGCATTGCATTGCACAAAACAAGGAGACCAAGGGTGCACATCTTGCAACAATCCCTACCCCTCCAGTGTAAGCATGTGGTTCAAACCCATGACTTGGGCTCTAATACCAATTGTTGGTTTCCATTACACTAAAAGATCAAGTTGTTAATACGTGATACAACCACTAGACATATACAACACAAGAGGTGGTTAAGCCATGTCACAAACCCAAGTGCTCCATTGCATAGCACAAGGAGACCAAGGGTGCACACCTTGTAAAAAGATATACATTCAAAGATATAATCAAGGAACATTATATATTTATTGCATATTGTAATTGGTGGACTAAGTTGAGGCCATAAATGTGGTAATGAGTAAGTAGGAATCGATACAACATTGAATAGCCAAGATAGAATACATTCAATAATCAAACATATGCATTCAAATATATAATTAGATAACATTATAAATGGAGGTATCACTAGGTAATCACCACAGTACATCATGATAAATAGAGGTGTGCACCATAGAAAAATAATACCACATCCATGGAAAATATTTATGCAACTGTACATGTAGTGGATATTAATGAGGTAAATTTAAAATAACCATCCATTTTTTTCAGCTCAAAATTATCCATGTAGGGATGGCATATGTTACTTGGGAAGCACAAATTGTCCCCTTCAAAGGAAAAATAAGGAGAAATAAATACTTCAGTTATAGTCACCAAGGTATGTGTATATACATTATTCAAAGATTAGAATCATAAGTTACTCAGATGCTTGAAATGGAGAAGAGTATGACCTAAAGCATGGCCATCAAAATTGTAGAGGGGTATTTGTTGATGGAAATTATTCAATTGTGTATTGTCATTGATGTATACAAAAATGTAGTGATGTTACACATATGTCTATACCTAAACCAAGCATAGTTAGTGTATGCCAAGCTCTCTCAGGCATTGAAGAAGACAAAAGTGATTTTCAGTTCTAACTGAGTTCACTTGGGCATTACAGTAATGGTCAGGCATTGAAGGATTACAGTGTTAACCGAGTTAGATATTTAGTGTCAGTCGACTAAAAATAGTTTACACTTTATATTTAATTAGTTATATGAAGTTGACAGACTTAAGTTTTACTATTTATTTTGAAGGTTATTCAGGCCGACTTGACAAGGCTTATCATATATATACAAGGTCAAGTTTGGACTGAATGTGAGTATGAGTTTTGATATGAAGAGTGAAGGCAAAATCAGATGGGATTGTGATTAAGGACAAAACATATAGACAGAGCTGCAATAGAATATTTAATCAGTGAGGATCCAGTTTAAAGCCAGAGCAGAGATCTGAATCAGCAAAGATAGTTTCTTCGACAAACAGGTCAATCCATTGTTACTCTCTAACAATTGTAGCAGTGATCCAAATCTCTTTACAAAGTAGACTTAACAGTCTTTTGTAAATCCTCTCACAGGGTGAAATTTCTACATTGAAGTGTTTGAAGACCTCTAACAAGGCCACTCCTTATAGGGTGATTAAATCCTCTAACAAGGTCACACCTAACAGTGTGTTTTTATAAACTTTAATAGGGTTGGATCCTAACAGGGCTCACTTCATAAGAGTGAAAAATAGTAACTAGTTGCAATTGGTGGTTTTTCTAAAATTGGGTTTCCACATTAAATGTTGGTGTCATCTCTGTACATTTTTTTTATGCTTTATGTTTCTGCACTTAATCACTAAAGGATAATCATAGTTAATATCTTAGATTTACTTTGTTAACTAAGTAACAACAGAATATCTTTGTTGACCGAGTAACAGTGATAAGTTTGATTAAGACATCTAAGGGACTTGGATTTGTTTTTGTGGTAACTAATTCACCCCTCCCCTCTCAGTTACTCAACTCATTTCAAATAATTGGTATCAGAGCATTTGGTGCTTTCAGGGAAGGTTTCAAGGCCTAAGCTAAAGATCAGAGATGTCTTACAGAAGGGAGATCCCCAAGCTTAACAAATACAACTTTGTTGCATGGAAAGATTTGATGAGGGTACATCTATCTACTATTGGAGATACTGGTTTGCAATTATTGGATCACAATTATGTGGAACCACCGAGACCTATGTTTGTGGATCAGATGGTGGACATGAAGAATCATAACATAATGATGATTGATATAGCTTCTTCACTCAACTATTCTGAATTTGATGAAGTCAAGGACTGCCCTACTGCCTATGATATGTGGAAGAAACTACATGATATCCATGGAGGAGATGACAATGTAAAGAGAGACAAAGCAAAAATTCTCAGAGCTCAGTTTGATCAGATGAAAATGACAGAAGGAGAAGACATTACAAAATACAATGAAAGAATCAAGAAAAGTGTCAGTGCCATCAGAGCTGTCTGTGGAACAATTGAAGACAAAACAATGATTAGTAAGGTATTGAGAAATTTGCTTCCTATATATGCAATTAGATTTTCAACTATTCAAGAGATGAGGTGCAGTAATGATATAACTCTAGATGCATTGGTTGGAAGACTTGCAGCTTTTAAGTTGGACAATTTTGACAATTATTCTCCTAATCCTAGCAATCTTGAGTCTGCATTCAAATCTAAATTAAACCTTGGTAAGATGGATAGAAACTCAAAAGGAAAACATATTGACAGTGATAGTGATGATGAAGATCTGGAAATCATTGGAGCACTACTTGCAAAGAGAGCTGCCAAAGGAAAGTATGAAGGAATAATACCATTGATTTAATTTTCATGTGATGAGGTTGGTCACATTGCTACTAAGTGTCCAAACAAAGAAGACAAAGGTGAGAGAAATTTCAACAAGTACAAAGGCAAGAAAGATTTCAAAAGTTACAAAAGCTACAAGGACAAAGGTAAGAAATCTTGTTATATTGCAAAAGATTCTGATAGTGATGAAGATGAAGATGAAATGGTTTACATTG
>MU224630.1:1070444-1121928 GCA_018584345.1 Thuja plicata | reverse complement strand
AAGCTACAAGGACAAAGGTAAGAAATCTTGTTATATTGCAAAAGATTCTGATAGTGATGAAGATGAAGATGAAATGGTTTACATTGCTATTAAGGATGAGTCAGACAATGAAGATAATGAAAAGACTTTACCTTTCTCTCATATTAGCAAGAATGACACTTGGATAATTGATAGTAGTTGTTCTCACCACATGATTGGTGATAAAACTAAATTTGAACATCTTGAGCACTATGATGGTGGGAGTGTTAGTTTTGGGAATGATGAACCTTGCTATGTGAAAGGTAAAGGTTGTATTGCTCTAACTCAAGGAATAAAATGTGATAATGCTTATTGGGTTTAAGGACTAAGGCATAATCTACTAAGTGTGGCGCAGCTAAATAACATTGGTTTCAAGGTAGAATTCATGAATGGTAAGGCCAAGCTTCTGGATGGTAAGGGAAACCTAGTTGGAACTGGCAGGCAAACAAAAGGTAATCTATTCTATCTTGATCTCACTGAAAGTTCATGTTTTATTACACAAGTAGAAGAAAGTTTTTTATGGCATAAAAGATTGTGTCATGTGAATTTTGATAACCTAGTCAACATAAGCAAGAACAAAAGAGTAAGAGGTATTCCTATTTTGAAAAAACATGAATTGGAAATATGCAAACAATTTCAAATTGGGAAGATGGGAAAAACTAGTTTCAAGATCAAGAATTATAATATTGAAGAAGTCTTGGAGTTGGTACATACTGATCTGTGTGGACCAATTGGAACAAGAAGTTACACAGGTGAGAAGTGTTTCATTATATTTATTGATGACCATTCCAGAATGATGACTGTCATGTTTCTCAAAGAAAAATCAAAATATTTTCAAAAGTTTAAGTGGTACCTTGCCCGAGTTGAGAAGGAAACAAGAAAGAAACTCAAATGCCTAAGATCTGATAGAGGAGGTGAATTCATTTCTAATGATTTCAATGAATTCTGCAATGAGAGAGGAATCAAGAGACAAGTATCTACTCTAGGTACACCATAGAAAAATGGGATAGCAGAAAGAAGAAACAAACCTATTATGGATTGTGAAAGAACCTTGATGATTGAAAAGAATATTGCAACCAAATACTAGAAGGAAGCCATCAACACTGCAATTCACACCTTGAACAGAGTTCAACTGAAGAAAGGTACTGAGCAAACACCTTTTGAATTATGGTATGGCTAGAAACCCAATGTTTGTTATTTCAAAGTATTTGCAACTAAATGTTACATCTTGAAGGAAGCAAGAAATGGAAAATTTGATGTAAAAGGTGGTGAAGGTATATTCCTAGGTTACTCCTGTAAAAGCAAAGCATATAAATGCTTGAATCTTGCTACTCGTAAAGTCATAGAAAGTGTACATGTAAAGATTGATGAGTTTGTAGAGAGAAGTGAAGAACAGAGTAGTAAAGAGCCTAAGGACTACAGGAACTTTGTGTATTATGAACCTAATACTATACCTAAGACACATGCAATGGTGGTTGGACAAAAACCATGTCAACCACTGAATTCATCAGCACAAACCTTGTTGAAACATGTGCAACCCAAGCTACTAACTATTGAAACTAAGTCATAGACAGAGGGAACTGAGTCTCAGACTGAAGAAACTGAGTCACAGATAGAGGGAACCGAGTCGCAGATAGAGGCACCCGAGTCACAGACAGTAGAACCTGAGTATCATTTGGAAGAGAAAAACATAATGTTTGAGCATGGTGAACCAAGTGGAGCAAGCCCATAATCAAAGAGGAAGGAACCTATATGTGCAAAATATGTTAGAAGGAATCATGCACCTGAGAAAATAATTGGATATCAAACAAAAGGTATAAAGATAAGAAACAAACTGAAAGGTACATGTTTTCTTGGTTAAATTGAACCTAGAACCATTAAAGATGCATTGAATGATGAAAGATGGATATAAGCCATGAATGAAGAGATTGAGCAGATAGAAAAGAATGAAACCTGGACTCTTGTACCTAGACCAAAAGACAAGAATGTGATTGGTACTAAGTGGGTTTTCAAAAACAAGATGAATGGAAAAGGTGAAATTTCCAAAAATAAGGCAAGATTAGTGTGAAAAGGATATGCTCAAGAAGAGGGTATTGATTATGGAGAAAATTTTGCTCCTGTTGCAAGACTTGAAGGAGTCATAACTCTTCTGACATATGCAGCACATAAAGGATTCAAGGTATACCAAATGAATGTAAAATTTGCATTCTTGAATGGAATCCTGGAAGAGGAAGTCTATATTGAGCAACCTGAAGGTTTTGTATATCCTAACAAAAGGAATATGGTTTGCAAATTGCATAAAGCCTTGTATGGACTGAAGCAAGCTCCTAAAGCCTGGTATGAAAGATTGCATGGTTACCTGATAAGTATTAGATTTCAAAGAATTAATGACAATAGTAGGTTGTACATCAAAGAAGGACCTCTAAACAAGATACTATTAGCAGAGATTTTTTTTTATGATATACTATTTACTGGATATGATGATTTATGCAAAGCATTCTCTGAAGCTATGAGAAAGAAATTTGAGATGTCTATGTTTGGAGAAATTAAATTCTTTGTTGGTTTACAAGTTCATCAGATGAAAGATGGTATCTATATTACTCAGTCTAAATACATCAAAGAGATACTGAAGAAATTTGCAATGGAAGATTCCAGACCAGTTGGGACACCTATGTCTACTGGACATAATTTGTCTAAGGATGATGACTCAAAGGAGGTAAATTAGACTACCTACAAATCCATGATTGGTAAACTTTAATATGTTGTTCATACTAGACCTGATATTGCATTAGTAGTTGGTATTGTTGCAAGGTTTTCAGCTAATCCTAGAGAGAATCATTTGATGGCTATCACAAGGATTCTGAGATATCTTAAGGGTACTAAAGATTATGGATTATGGTATAAGAAAGGAGGAAACTTTGATTTGAAGAATTTTACTGATGTTGATTTCACAAGAAGTGTCGATGACAGAAGGAGCACCAATGGTGGAGCATTATTTCTTGGAAAAAGGTTAGTCTCTTAGACAAGTAAGAAATATAATTGCATTTCTCAGTCTATAGCAGAGGTACAGTATGTTGTTGTAGTAGTAAATTGTTCAAATATCATATGGTTCAAATAGTTGTTGTCAGGTATGAAGGAGGAAATCAAAGAACCAATTATTATCTACTGTGACAACACTAGTGCTATTAACATTTCAAAGAACCCTGTGATGCATACTAAGACTAAGCATATTGCAATAAAGTATCATTTCTTGAGAGAATTGGTTAAGGACAAGAAAGTAAGGTTGGAATATGTGAATACTAAAGAACAAATTGCAGACATATTCACAAAACCTTTACCTAAGGATGCATTCTTGTATCTTAGAGGAAATCTAGGGGTGAGCCCCCTAACTGAGGCTCGCTAATGGACATATTAGTGATGCATCAATCTAGCTACAAAATAGATTTAACAAGTTGATACAGATTGTCAGAGTTTATTGCATATGAATCAGTACATCAGGTACACTACAATTCATTGGATAGAGTCTTTGGCATTGGTTGTCAAAGAGGGAGAGATTATTGATGTAATGCCAAAAGAAATTATTAAAGGAAAGATTATTGAGGGAGATATTATTGATGACAGAGGGAGAAATTTTATTAAAAATAGAGATTAATGTAAGAGGGAGAAATCTATATTTCAGAGATTGTGAAGATAGAGGGAGTTTTCTAGATGAGAATCAGAATGAAGCTAAGTACATTAATAAATTATTTTTATCCTTATTTATGTTGCTCTATAATTCTTTGTATTATGACATGTTGTGTTGCCATCAATGCCAAAGAGGCATATTGTTGATGACAATTATTCAATTGTGTACTGTCATTGATGTATACACAAATGTAGTGATGTTACACATATGTCTATACCTAAACCAAGCACAGTCAGTGTATGCCAAGCTCTCTTAGGCATTGAAGGATTACAGTGTTAACATAGTTAGATATTTAGTGTTAGCCGACTAACAACAGTTTACACTTTATGTTTAAGTGCTTATATGAAGCCGACAGACTTAAGTTTTATTGTTTATTTGGAAGGTTATTCAGGCTGACTTGACAAGGCTTATCATATATATACAAGGTCAAGTTTGGACTGAATGTGAGTATGATTTTTGATATGAAGAGTGAAGGCAAAATCAGATGAGATTCTGATTAAGGATAGAAAATCTAGACAGAGCTGCAATAGAATATTTAATCAGTGAGGATCCAGTTTAAAGCTAGAGCAGAGATCTAAATCAGCAAAGACAATTGCCTCAACAAACAGGTCAATCCGTTGTTACTCTCTAACAATTGTAGCAGTGATCCAAATCTCTTTACAGAGTAGACTTAACAGTCTTTTGTAAATCCTCTCACAAGGTGACATTTCTACATTGAAGTGTTTGAAGAACTCTAACAAGGCCACTCCTTACAGGGTGATTAAATCCTCTAACAGGGTCAAACCTAACAGTGTGTTTTTGTAACCTTTAACAGGGTTGGCTCTTAATAGGGCTCACTTCAGAAGAGTGAAAAATAGTAACTAGTTGCAATTGGTGGTTTTTCCCAAATTGGGTTTCCACGTTAAATCTTGGTGTCATCTATGTACATGTTATTTTCTTTATGCTTTATGTTTCTGCACTTAATCACTAAAGGATAATAACAGTTAATATCTTAGATTTACTTTGTTAAATGAGTAACAACAGAATATCTTTGTTAACCGAGTAATAGTGATAAGTTTGATTAAGACATCTAAGGGTTTGGATTTGTTTTTGTGGTAATTGATTCACCCCTCCCCTCTTAGTTACTCAACTCATTTCCAACAGTATTATCACAATTCATACTACCTCAAGATTTTGATCGAAGAGATTGAGGAGCTTTTTCACATGGTATTGTTGATTAGTACTGATTTTTTCTAATTATTGGTCCTACCTCATGCTTAATATTTATATATTTGTGAAATCATAATCCCTATTTATCACGTTAAAGTATCATTATCCTTGTCACTTTTTATGGTCTACTCATAAAGATGCACATATTTTAATTGTCCTAATTAGAGTTTTAATATTTTTCTTACTAATATGATTGTCCTCACACCCTTTACTATAATGCTTGAAGCTAAGTTACCTTTTAGAGTCATATTATAACCAATCCTTAGAATCCCCAATCCTAGAGTTCTAATAATTTTCTTTGTGTGTATTTTAGGAGTTGGTGAGATGTAGATACCCTTAGGTGAAATGAAAACCCTCAAACACGAAAAATGAAATCCCTTAAATAATGAAATTGAATCCATCAAACCAAATATCAACAATGAAATTGAAACTTATATACCCATTATTAATAGTAAAATTAAAACCCTAAAAAATGAACGCAAAACCCTTAAAATCTAATATTAACATTTAAATTGAAACCCTTAAATAGTGAATTGAAAACCTGAAACCCCGATATTAGCAATGAATTTGGAAACCCTTAAGAGGTGAAATTCGATCCCTTAAATAGTTAAATTAAAACCCTTCAACATTGAAATTGAAACCCTTAAACCAAATATTGATAGTAAAATTAAAACCTTTCAAAATTTAAGTGGAAACCCTTAACCCATTAGTAACAATGAAATGAAAACTCTTAAATAGTGAAATACAAAACCTTGAACCTAATATCAATAGTGGAATTCAAGCCCTTCAATAATGAAATTAAAATATGCAAACAGTGAAATTAAAACCCATACACCCAATATGAACAGTGAAAATTAAAGCCATAAAAATGAAATTGAAACAATCAAACTGTGAGCTCAAACCCATTAAACTCAATACTCATAGTTAAATTGAAACCCTTAGATAGTGAAATTGAAATCCTTCCATAAAATTAAAAGTGAATTTGACCTGTGTAAAAAACTCAAAAGTAAAAACACAAAATGGTCTCTCCCCTAGCCAGGTTGGTACAAATTAAATTTTGACGGAACTATAAAGCATTCTAAAGGTCTATCTGTTGTGGGTGGTTTGATTAGAGACCATTCTAGGGTGTTATTGGCACCTTTAAGTGGTGTGTTCATAGATATATGAGCAACCAAGTAGAGGGAATGAGCCTTTTTGGGGTCTTAAGATTTTACTCTCCATTGGGATCATAACACTCTCAATTGAGGGTGATTCCAACTCATTGTAAATGTTGTTAAAGGGTTGTCTAAGTGAAACTGGTATGTGGAAGGCATTTTTGGATATATCCACAAAATCTTACCGGGAGAGATTTGATTCCTTTATCATCAATCATGTCAACAAAGAGGGCAACATCATGGCATACTTTCTTTTTGCGAATGGTTATGCTCTGCAGGGGTTGAGGTGTTTGCAAAGCTATGCTTCTCTCCCAGTTGATATGAAAACCCTCTTGAATGGAGAGTGTTCAAAACCCAAGGTAGATGACATGTAACACCCAAGTGGGGATATGGTATCTCTTTATTGATACTTTAGGGTATTGGGTTTCCTGTTACCTTTACCTTTTATGTCTTGAGTGGGAGTGAGGAATAGGCCAACATATTTTGAATTTGGAAACATGAAGGATGACATGGAAAGATATATTTTCCCTATGGAAAATGCATTTCCCAAGAAGGCATTAATTACAATTAATGGTGTAGTGGTTTTCCTTTTCCTAACCGACTCCTATGTAATCATTTTGATTGCATTAGTCCCAAAGAGCACCATAACATGATGAGGTGGTATTACAAGATTAACATGATGGTGCAATCACGACCGAAGTTTCCCTAATGCAGATGGTCCAACCATGCAACTAGATTCCACATAGAGGAAACAACCAACTCAAAAACAAGTATAGATAATCAACATGCTATATCGTATCTCCACATTATCCAGAAATCATGTATTTACATTAGATTGGCCTGTAACATGCAGATTACAAACTTTTGACATACATGCCTAGTTACAATAGAAATCATAACTAAACCCTAGTGCTAACCTTCCAAGGTTATCCTACTTCAGGCTACAACTGCTAGACCCAACCTCTCTAAATGAAGATCAAGAGCCTTAATATATAGAGCTTTCACAACACTTATGTCGGCCAGAACAATTACATTTTCCAAGACTAGAAAATGTAACATTTACAAATATAATTCATGACCCAAATCATAAGATCTTAATGCCAAGATGTAGAAATGACACGTGATCCTAGAGAGAAGTCAGCTAAAGATCCAATAACATCCTGATATGAGCCACTAAGCTTCATTGATTGGGAAAATGCTTCGCAAGATCAGAAAACTCCAACCGACTATAAGAACATGAAGAGCACATAAAACTAACCATGAATATTTAATATCTCCATAGTGAAGTACCCAAATGAGGTGAAAACTCATACATGAGTAAACTATGATGTCTAGAACCAACCTTGAAGTTCGCAAGAACAAAAAATTCAAAACCAAGGAACACCACCAAAAACACGGAAATAGGAAAAACCTCTGCTACAAGACTTCATCTGACCAGCAATCAAAGTCTTTTGCTACTTTATTTTACCCTTCTTGTTATCTGAAACCAACCATTTCTAAGATCTTCCTCCTAGATTAGTTTTTAAATCCATACCAACGTCCGTATTATGCTTCTTTGAACAATAACTCTTCACAATGCTCATATTCCTTGCACTTCCCCCATCTTCCTTCTTCAAGGGAACTAAAGTAAACTTATGTCCTTCCTTTTCTATTCTGACCGAGTTATTTATACAATCATGAACAACTCCCCTATTAAATTTCCAAGGTCTTCCCAATAGAACATTTCAAGTACTCATAGATACCACATCACACAATACCTCATCTTTGTAATTCCCAATGTTGAAATTCACCAAAAAAAATTCTTTCACCTCCACCATATGTTCATCTAAAACCAACTTATCCCATAAAGAAAGGAATGTTTATACCTCTTCAAGCCAAGATTTTGTACCATCTCTTCTTATACCAAATTATTATTACTACCTCCATCCATAACAACCTTACAACATTTACCTCCTGATTTGCAAACAATCCTGAACAAATTTCTCCTTTGTATAGGTTCAACTTCTTTCTTGATCAACATGAATCTCTTAAGCATAATAGATTCTCCCATCTCAAGTGTTTATATACTCTCCATAAGTGCATTCGTAGTCTATTCCTCATGTGCCACAAGATTTTGCCTACCCAAAATTTTACTAGATCCTTTAGAAAATTGAAAAATATTATGTCCTATACGAGAACATTTGAAACAAGTACCTTTTAATTCCTTGCTACCATTCCCACTTCTAGGTGCTTTCTGATCAGGTTCTACCTTAATGGTATACTTCTCTTTTCCATTGTTGCTTGTTTTTTCTCCCTTCTTCTAGGGTTACTCTATCTTCTCTTCAACCTATCCTCTACCCTCAATGCATACTGATAAGCATCCTCAGCTGTATAAATCCTTAACATACTCAGCTCATCCTGAATATTAAATCTCAAACCATTAATATATCTAGCCACCTTCTCCTTAGATATCTCTTGGTGTCCAGATTTGATTGTTATCTTGTAAAATTCCTTAGTTTATTCCTTCACACTCATGTCCTTCTGCTTCAAGTTCTGCAACTTATTAAACAATTCTAATTCATAATCCTCGGGGATGAATTTATTTTTTAATCTAGAAACCATTAACCTCCATCTAATGATTTTCATTTCACCATTTTCTTCTCTATCTTTCTGTAATTTTTTCCATTATAAGGCAACATGACCAACTACGTTTATGTTAACCTAACCCTCTGTGGATCTCTTATATACTCAAGTTTGAAGTAATCTTCTAATTTACCAATCTAATCTATCAAATCCTCAGGATGCAATGAACCAGAAAAAGTAGAAACCTTCATTTTATGACTTTTACTTACTTGTGCCATAGTCCTCAACAATATTTCTTCATCTGCAGGGATCTAAGTTTCTTCAGTCTCAAGATCTTCAGCAACTTCCTCATATTCCTCCCTAGTCTCAGGATGCCTTCACAATCTAGTTAATACATTTCAGATCTCAGTCCTCATCTCATTTTGGAAGTCCTCCATTATTTGTTCTAGCCTCCTAGGGTTCATCCTTCTAGGAATCATCTCTTCCAATCCTTAGGTGCAACTTCCTTAGCTTCGACGAACTTATTACAAGGTGCTAATTGCCTCTTGTTCGACGATCTATCAGACACACTAGCAACCTGCCTCCAACTCGGCGATCGGTTCACCAATGGGATACCCCAACAACTCATATAACCAGAAATATATCTTCTCCTAACCACCTTGTACAAGTCCTCCATTATTATGAGCCAAATCTACTCTATACCACCACACAATCAACACACCTAGTGCCATCACAGGTATGAACCTTGCTTTGATACCACTTGGTGCAGTCATGGCCAAAGTTTCCCCAATAGAGATAGTCCAACCATGTAGCTAGAGTCAACATAACGGAAACAACCAACTCAAAAACAAGTATAGATAATCAACATGCTATATCATATCTTTGCATTATCAAGAAATCATGTATTTACATCAGATTGTCCTGCAACACGCAGATTAATTTTTTTTGGCATACATGCCTAATTAAAATAGAAATAAAAAATAAACCCTAATGCTAACTTTCCAAGGTTATCCTACTTCAAGCTAAAATTTCTCCACCTAGTCTCTCTAAACAAAGATCAAGAGCCTCAATATATAGAGCCTTTACATCACTTATGTCAGCTATAATAATTACATTTTCCAAGACTATAAAATGTAACGCGTACAAATATAGGTCAAGACCCAAATCATAAGATCTCAATGCCAAGATGTAGAAATGATATGCAATCCAAGAGAGATGTTGTCCAAAGATCCAAGAACATCATGATATGATCCACTAAGCTTCATCGATCGGGAAAATGCTTCTCGAGATTGGAAAACTCTAATTTATCGTAAGAACATGAAGAGCACACAAAATTGACCATGAATCTTTAATATCTCCATAGAGAAGTATCCAAATGAGGTAAGAATGTAGACATAAGTAAACTATGATGTCCAGAACCAACCCTGAAGTTTGCAACAACAAATGATACAAAACCAAGGAACACCAACAAAAACACAGAAACTGAAAAAATAAGAAAAAAAAGTGAAAGGAAATATTTTTGGGTGATGCACTATTGCCAATGACCCAAGGATGCTCCTGCATCACATGACTGATGCAAAGTGTATTTATCATTACCCCTTGCGTAATGAAAGGTGTGTTATATGTGCCATATTGAAAAGACTCCTACTTGTGAGAAGCTACAACTCACATGAGTCTATTTTTTTAGGACATGGTTAAATGATTTCACCTAACTGGATAAACAAGCACTCTTCATACCTTTAAATTGTTTCGTGGTAATGATAACTTTCCTCTGTCATATCAAGAGTTGTAGCTCTCACTCCAGTGTTTATTACTCTATGTATTTTTTACTATTATGGGGGGTGACCACAATCACATCGAGCCAGGAAAACCAAACGAGTTCAAGAATGACCCAAAAATATGGCACATCTACAAGGAGGGTAGGGTTACTGATTTTATCAAATGTATTAATACGTTTGATGAGGATATTTCTACACAGTTAGCTAGCTCCTGGGATAATAAAAGGGTTTCAATTGGGGGCATTTCCTTTGAAATATGTGAAGAGGTCATTGCTAAGGCTACTGGGATTTCTATTGAGGGAAGAAAATGGAAGAAGACCAACCATGTAGTGGACAAAAATTGCCTTAATAGGTTATTTAATGATAGAAAGGCTCTAGTTAAGAGGCATGGTGGATATGATAGGTTGGAGACACCTCCTCCTTAGGAAAGGTTTGTTTTATGATTATGAGATATTTTATGTTGGAATGAGATTTTAAAGTTTACTACTATTACCATATGTCACTTCTTATCATTTGAGGAGTCATGAAATCATATCTTTCATTTTTCTTATTGAATTCTCTTGATAAATCTATGTTTGAGGTCAAGGATAGTATATGTTAGGGTAATAAACCAACTTACTTGCACAATGGTCTCATTTGTATGATTTTTAATTATAACTTGGCTCTTTGTAATTTGAAACTCATTGTTGTCTATGAGGCACCTATGTTGAAGTCCTCCCCACCTGTTGGCATTATTGACATGCCTGGCTAGATAAAGAAAAAAGGCATTAAAAACTAAGGAACTAGCAAAATTGCCTCTTGATTGAGTACTGCTAAAATTTAGAATTCTAACATTGTTTTCCCTAAGAATGGCCCTAAGGGAAAATATTCCTCGCCATCAACCCCCAAGAGAAAAGGTAGAAACCCTCCCCCAACCAAAAAAGCCAAATTATTTGTTCAAGAGGTTAACTTAGATGGTGATAAGGAAGTAGAGGAGGAGCATAACACCCCTTGAAGATCTAATAGATCTGTGAAGAAAGGAAAAAATCTACTTGTGGATTATAAATCTGAGGAAGACACGAAACAAGAGAACTAGGATGTTGATGATGGGACTGATAAAACCAAGAACAAAGAGGATGATGATATGGAGACTGATTATTGTGGCATGTCCAATAAATCCACCTCCAACATCTCAACTCATACCCCTGACAAAATGAAGGAGGAACCTATTGATATTGGTACCATTATGCCACCCTTTGAGGAGAGACCTATCATGTCCACCTTTGACATGACTTCGGCCACTGATTTGGAAAGATTTCAGAATGAGGTGGACAATCTTAAGAATATAGTGAGTGAAGTTGAAAGGAAACTTGGAAGCATCTCCCGATTAAATCTTTGTGTAATGCATAGCTTGGCAATATCTCTCTGCCTATTCCAACGCAAGATTCTGGATGAAGATGAACAAGATGAAGGTAACTACAAGGATTTTTTTTAAATCCTTACTGATGATTAGTCTAATGTGTTGTATTAATCAGGTTGTGATATTAAATCCTCACATAGGGTTTAATGAGATTCAAACCCATTACCCCCTAGGGCTTTCCTGTATATTCTTAGTTTCACATTGAGTGGCTCTTTGAACTCTTTCTATTTTCACTGCAACTTTGGTTGTACTAGTATGTTTTTAGATAGTTTTTTTGTTTGTTCTCTTTTGAATAGTAGTACTCGATATGATGGTGCTAACTTTCATGTGTATAGGTTATTATGGCCTATGATTTTCCTTTATTAGCTCTATTATAGATGGGTTTTGATGTTTATCTGGTGTTAGTGTGATGCAATTGTACGGCCTTGGGTTGTTGAATTGTAATGTATCAACACCCTACTTTTTGCTGCTTATAAATATCAAAAACATTAGAAGTGAAATTAGAAACCCTTAAAGAATGATATTGAAACCCTTAAACCTTAACATTAACAGTGAAATTGGAAACCCTTAAATAGGGAAACCGAATCCCTTAAATAGTTAAATTAAAACCCTTAAACATTGAAATTGAAACCCTTCAACCCAATATTAACAGTGAAATTGAAACCCTTCAAAAGTGAAATGGAAACCTTTAAACTCATTAGTAAAAACACAATTAAAACCATTGAACATTGAAATTGAAACCCTTAAACCCAATATCAAAGTAAAATTGAAACCATTCAATAGTAAAATGGAAACCCATAAACCCAATATTAATAGTGAAATTAAAACCCTCAAGCAATGAACTCAAAACCCTTAAACACAAGATTAATGATTAATTGCAAATCCTCAAATAGTAAAATTGAAACCAATGAACCTTAATATTAACAGAGAAATTAAAAACCATTAAACAATGATTTTGATTCTCGTAAACAATTAAATTGAAAGTTTTCTACATTGAAATTCAAACCTTTAAACCCAACATTGACAGTGAAATTGAAGCCCTTCAAAAGTAAAATAGAAACCCTTAAACTCATTAGCATCAATGAAATGAAAAGCCTTAAACAATGAAATTGAAACCTGTAAACCCAATATCAACATTGAAATTGAAACTCTTCAATAGTGAAATTGTAATTCGTAAATAGTGAAATTGAAACTTATAAACCAAATTTTAACAGTGAAATTGAATCTTGTTGGCTATTTTTTTCCACCATTATCCCATTATAGATAGTCGATCTAAGATACATTCATCATGGGCTAGAACTCTATCATACATAGGTTAACATTTCATGTTATCCTCCATAACGCTTAAACCCCTAAACTTGTCATCTTTTTTACCTTAGTCTTTCGCCCATCATGTTATTATTTTGTTGACCGACTGGCCTTGATATTTCATTAATGGTTATAGGCCTAAGTCCCTTTGCACCTTCTGCTCACCAAACCCATCTTCCAGGTCACTCGTTATTCAAGTTCCCACTCAAATCCTTCATTTTTTATCCTCTAAGTATCTCCAATCAGATCAATGACTTAGGTTCACACGCGCTTGCACAATTATTTCTACCTGCTCACTGGAACTAAGCGCGCAACTGCATTGTCAATAGTCAACCCTGGTTCCTCAAACCATCTTCCGCCACATGTTCAGGTAGTTCAAGAAAATGGTGATACTTGGGTGCTCGTGGATATTTCTATCGAGTCTCATGAGAAGATGAGTATCAAGCGACAACCTGCAATAGATGATGTGGCACATAAAGAACACAAAAGATGCAACTTGGGGACTCGTCAAGATTTTTGAAAAGTTTCAGTGAGCAGATGAGCAAAAACAAAGCGCAAACTGGGTCTCTCCATGTGTCCAATTTGGAGGGTCATCTTTTCTTAATTGTGGGGTCTCCTTACAACTGTCTGATTGTCAATGAAGATCTAATCGATGCTTGTGTTTTAATCATGCATTGGAGTTTTTCTTGTAGCATCCTATCCATCTAATTGCACATAGAGGGATTTCATCAACAGTCCACATTCAAACTGATGACCCAGATTCAAGTCCCACATGATATGACATGTTTTCCAAAGGTCTTTTTACCAGACGGAGGAACTAAACATTGAATGCAGAGCTACTTTCCAATAGCTTCCCACAAATTTTATGAACTTCAAGCAGCACCATAATTGCTCCAGGTCCCTGCACATGACTTCCCATTGCTCATTCATTATTACAAAAATGAATTTTTCCCCATCAATGATCACTTTAGATGCCATCTTCAGTTGTAAAGCTATCCTTAGGGAATTTTGTTCCTTATTTCCATTTACAAGTGCATTCATTGGGTCATTTCCTGTCAACTGTGAGATCAAGATACACTCCAAGATCAGATCTTCAATTTAATTTGTATGATCTTTTTTCCTCCAACCTAACCCTAGTTAGGGTTTGTACTCAATGGCTTGTCTGGGTTATGCATGATCTATAAAGGCAATATTTGTACATCTCTTTGTGGTTCTCTCTTCTTCTTTTGTAGTGGCTTTGTTTTGCAATTGTAACTTTGATTTGCCTTCATTAATAAAAATCCATATTTTTACCTCTTCTCCCAGTCTAATATATTTTGCAAATTTGCTTGCCTTGTATTGATTATTTATTTTCCATTTTCCTAGTTCATATGTTGTGTCTAATGTGCCCATGAATGTTGTATTATCAAGATTATCCTTCCTTGCAACATCTCATTAGTTCTAATCTGCATGAGTCTTGGGGGGTAGATTAGAGTTTAGATTTGTGTATGTTGGGTGCACTTTATTGATGTTATGTGTAGCTTTTGGCACGGAGCAACCACATTTCAATCTGGTGCATCACCCCTTTTACTTTCCCATAATCCCTCTTCTCTTTTCCCTCAAAGTCATTAGGTTAGGTTATTAGTAGGTTTTCTAGTGTTAACACTATGTGTTTTTCTAGTTTAACACGACGTGTTTGGTTGGCTCAACACTATTGCACTTTGATTGGAAAGGAAGTCGACCTTATCTGGAGATTCAACCTCGCATGGGCAAGGTGTCACACTTGGAGGTTGATTCAATGTTTCACAATATTGCTTAGGGATCGTACTCCAAGAATGGGTTCAAACTTTTGTGACAATAATGTTTGGCACGCCCAGTGGGACAAACTTTCAAGAAGATACAAGAGAACTTGCTGGTTGGATGGTCTCAAACAAGAATTCCAACATTACATTGAGGAATTAGTGCTACTCTTAGTATCCTAGCCTTCAAGAGGCTCAAATTCAAGCACTTGGTGAGTCCATCTCTACATTTTGGTTTTAAGACTAGATTTGATGCAATATATGCCCAGAATACAAACAAGGGGATCTTTTGGAGGTAATTCTTAGTATAGCGGAGTCTCATTTTCAAGCTCTAGAAGAAGGAGAATTAGACTTTTTTTATCAGTAGTAAGGGGTAGAGAAGCATCTACTCCATCCCCTAGATTTCTTTCTACTCCTCTAGTTGTTCGATCATTACAACCTAGGGTTCCATCCACTCATTTGAATAGGCCATTATTCCATATGTTTGTCCCTATAAATCAAGTTTTTTCCATATTTAATGGTGGTAGTCCTCTCATATTAACCCAAAGACATGATATACCAGTGACTTCATTAAAACGTTTACTAGATTTCATTGGTGAAACTTCCATTTCCCCTATAGAGCATATTCAAGAAGTTTCAAATGTCTAAAACATTCATGATACACAGACGATGATGTTTTTGTTAGGCCTTTTGCCTCATCATTAAAAGGAAAAACATTGTAGTGGTACAGAGGTTTACCACACAACACCATCCATAATTGGTATGAGTTAGGTGAAAGGTTATGCAAGCATTTCAAAGACAAAAGTGACCATTTATCACTTGTTGAGAAACTAACTATAATCAAAAGAGCACCCCGTGAGTTCATGACATACTTCAACTATAGATTTCAGAAGATATGGAATATAATTCCTGCTTCAGTGAAGCCATCTCCTGGTAATTATTTCTTGTATTATCTAAAAGATTTTAACAATGATATATCTATGATGATACAATCAATGGGTGGAGATACTCTATTGGCCGCATATGATATAGCCATTGAGGCAAAAAACTGTTTAATACAAGCTCCTAGACCTCCCATGCCTTTGTTTCTAGAGATGCATACTCAACAACCCAGTGTGACTCCTATTCCAATTGTATCCACAAGCCAACAACTCACAACTTCCCCATTGTCTTCTACATCTTCAAATAATAAATTTGAAACCATGATACAATAGATACAAAGCGTCAATCTAGCAATGCGAAACATAGACAAGAAGTTTGAGGATCAAAGTTCAGTGGTGCAAAACCTCAATAATGAGGTCGTGACACTCAAAAGGCAATGATCTCAAAGTAACAGGCTTGTTCCAGTCCAAAATAAGAACTATCTATCAAATAGGCCACCACATCAAGGGAAAATTCCATTAGGCCATGCTAAGCCTTCAAATAATGCACACCCTATAACTACAAATATAATAAAGGCACTTGTTCCATTACAAAATGATCTGGTTCAAGGGTGAGAATGGTGTTAGCCATGAAATCAATCACATGACCAAGGTGCATGCCAAAGAGGAGAGTTTTGTCAAGCTTTGGTTGTTTAGGAGGTACCGACAAATTCAGGACATCAATATGATGCAAATCAATCTATTGTTGGATATCAATCTTAGATGTAGGGAGGTTCTTCTCATGCTAATTGGCATAATGAATATTTTTTTTGTGTCAATCAAGAAAGCAACGATGATGCAACCACACATGCCATAGCCTTAGGGACACCAGACAAAGTAATTGTCCTAGTTCAAAATTAGAATACAAAGTAGGGTAGCAATAAGCCAAATAAGGTAAGTTAGTTCATAATTGCATGATAGATTTATGAGTTAGTAGCTTAGTCATGCCTAAGAAGGTTGTTGATCTTTTATGGATTAAATATAAACTTGTGATTAAAGGGGTTGTACAATTGGACGACACTTCTATTGAGACAATAGGAGTATTAAAGGATTTAAAATTGACATTGCATGCATGCCCTAGTTGCACTGTCTTGCAAGACATATCAGTCATAGACCTCCCTACACACTTTTCCATTTGCCTATCTAGGGATTTCACTGCCAAAATAGGTGGGTTTATAGCCTTTGATTGGTTTCACGTATTTTTTAGAACTAGATGTGGCATAAAGGCTACTACAGAGGCAAAACCCAAGGCCAATGACCATATAGAACCTGACATGCTTAATCCTGAAAACATAAACTTTACTTTTCACGATGAGGAGGAAGAAGGTATGATCCATGATCCCAATACCCTTGTTGAAGATATTCTAGATCTGATTTTGGATGAATGGGCAACTAAAAATCATGAACTTATCCATTTAGACATATGGATGTGGTTGGGTTGGGAATCTATATTGTCCATGAGCAGGTTTCTATTGTTTCGAACCTAATATAAGATGGAAAAGAACAATGGGGACAACAACTCAATGAGCTTCTTGATTCTAGTAGGTAGGGTTATGAAAAGGTGACTGACCTATTTGAAGAACTCCCTAGTTTTATTGTCGATAACGAAGAAGAGGTCCCTTTTTCCATCTGATTCTTGTAGAACAACACAATACAACCAGCTTGATGATGATAGGAGGATGGTTCTTGGGCATGTCAAGCATTCCAAGATGAAGAAAGACAACTACTTAAACAAGTCAGTTAACGACTTTGTTTAATTTCTTTCCTTGTAATTATTTGTATATAGTAGATTAGATGTTTCACTTTCCAAGAAGTGCACAAGCACAAGTTGTTTCCCTTATGGAGATAGCAAATTTTGGTCTTTTGTTCAGGTTGTAGATTTCATGTTGTTGTAGGTGGCTAATACATCGTGTTTGTAGTCTTGACTCAATGCCCAATGTATTGCTTAAGGCTACTGATGAAGTGCTTAACAAGTAAGCATCCCCTATGAGTCACTAGAAATGTTGGCTATTTTTGCCACCATTATCCCATCATAGATAAATGATCTTAGATACCTTCATCATGGACTAAAAATCTGTCATACATGGGTTAACATGTCATGTTTTTCAACATTAGTTTCCAACACATCATGCTATCCAAAATTTGTTGCTAACACATAGTGTTATCCTCCCTAAGGCTTAAACCCCTAAACCTATCATCTTTCATGCCTTAGTTTTTTCCCATGTTATTTTTTGTTGACCGGTTGGCCTCGTCATTTCACTTATGGTTACTGCCCTGAGTCCCTTTTCGCCATTTGTTCACCGACTCCATCTTCCAAGTCACCCATTGTTCCAATTCCCGCTCAAAGCCTTCATTGTTTATCCTCAGGGTATCTCCAATAAGATCAATGACTTAGAATCATGTGCGCTTGCACAATTATTTCAACCTTCTCACTGGAGCTAAGCACACAGTTGCGTGGTCAACAGTCAACCCCAATTCAATAAACTATCTTTCGCCACATGTTTAAGCAATTCAAGAAAATGGTGACGCTTGGGTGCTTGTCGAGATTTCTTTTGAGTCTCGATGAGCAGATAAGTATCAAGCGACAACCTGAGGTGGATGATGTGGCAAATAAAGAACACAAAATATGCATCTTAGAGACTCGTCAAGATTTTCCAAAAGTTTCAGCGAGTGGGCAAGCAGAAACGAAGGGCGAATTAGGTCTCTTCATGTGTCCACTTTGGTGAGCCAACTTTTCTTCATTGGGGGGTCCTCATTATAGCCCCCCGATTGCCAATGAAGATCTCATCGACAATTGTGTCTTAATCATGCATTATGGTTTTTCTTGCCATGTCATGTCTGTCCAATCGCACGCAGAGAGATTTCATTAATGGTCCACATTCAAATTAGTAGCCTAGATTCAATTCCAAACAACTATGATGTGTTTGCCAAAGGTTTTTTACCAGACAAAGGAACTAAACATTGGACGCAAAGCTACTTTCAAACAACTTCCCTACATATTTTATGGACTTCAAGCGATGCCATAAATGCTCTCGATCACTGCACATGACTTCCCATTTCTCATTCATTGCACACATATGAATTTTGCCCCATCAGAGATCACTTTAGACACTATCTTCGGTTGCAAAGCTATCCTCAAGGGATTTCATTACTTCTTTCCATCTACAAGCACATTCATTGGGCCATTTTTTATCAACTATGAGATCAAGATACACTCCACACACACACACACTCCAAGATCAGATCTTCAATCTAATTTATATGAGATTTTGTCCCGCAACCTAATCTTGGTTAGGGTTTGTACTTAATGGCTTATTCAAGTTATGCCTAATTTATAAAGACAATGTTTGTGCATATCTTTGTGGTTCTCTCTTGTTCTTTTATAGTGGCTTTGTTATGCAATTGTAACTTTGCTTTGCCTTCATTAATAAAGATCCCTATTTTTACCTTTTCGTTCAGTCTAATAATTTGTGCAATTTTTTTGGCCTTGTATGGATTGTTTGTTTTCCATTTTCCTAGTTTGTATGTTGTGTCTAATGTGCTCATGCATGTTGTATTGTGAAGATTATCCTTCCTTGTAGCATCTCATTAGTTTTGAACTGCATATGAGTCCTTGGGGGCAGATTAGAGTTGAGATTTGTGTATGTTGGGTGCTTTATTGATGTTATGTGCAGTTGTTGGCAAGGAGCAACTACGTTTTGATTTGGTGCATCACCCCCTTTACCTTCTTCTAATTCCTCTTCTCTTTTCCCACAAAGTCGTTACGTTAGGTTAGTAGTAGGTTTTCTGGTGTTAAGTTCGTTTAACACGACATGTTGGCTTGTTTAAGATGACACGTTTCTCTGGTTTAAGACAACATGTTGAGTTGGTTCAACATTGCTGCACCCTAAATGGAAAAGAAGCCGGCTTCTCTAGAGATTCAACCTCACATGCGCAAGGTCCCACACTTGGAGGTTGATTCAATGTTTCACAAGGTTGCTTAGGGTCACACCCTAGGCATGGGTGCAAACTTTTGTGACAACAAATGCCTTAAATAGTGAAAATAAAACCCTTTAACAGTGAAATCGAAACCATTAAACCTAATATTAACAGTGAAATTGAAACCCCTAAACAGTGGAATTGTATCCCTTAAACCCATAATATTAACAGTTAAATTACAACCCTTAAATAGTGAAGTTGAATCCCTTAAATAATAAAATTGAAAACCTTAAACCTAATATTAACAGTTAAATTGAACATTTAAACAGTGAAATGAGACCCTTAAGCCCAATGTTAATAGTGAAATAGAAACATTTAAACAATAATACTCAAAATAGTTAAACAATGAAATTGAAACCCTTAAACAGTGAAGTTGAAACCCTTCAACCCTTATATTATCAGCGAATTGTAAACATGTTATAGCAACGATAAACCCTAATATCAATAGTGTTGCTTGAGATGAGAACTTTTCAAATTCATAAGACACTATTAAAATGCCATTGAAGCTAGAACAAAAGAGTACATTTTATAGCAACGATAAACCCTAATATTAATAGTGATGCTTGAAATGAGAACTTTTTGAATTCATAGGACACTATTTAAGTGCCACCAAAGCTAGAACAAAAGAGTACATTTCCCTTTGTAATGTATATGTGTTTATGAACACAAAATGTAGTGTTCATAAACATAAAATCTCTACAAACTTCCCAGAAGAAGCTAACAAAAAAAGGGAGGATATTAGAGGTAGAGCAAAACGAAAAGCCTAAGGATAAAATTATAATTGCAAAAAACAAAAAAAAATGCCCAAAATGGACTATGATGGGCCTTAGTGAGGAAACATCCTCACGTGGGTTGAACAAAAGGTGTGCCAAAGCCTCGTAGAAGTCCTCCTAGCAGTCGCCATGGAGGATAACAATTAAATGCTCATTTTCAATGCCGCAGTCCAAAGCTCCTCACACTAACTCATTTTCATTGCCTGACATCTCCATACCTACAAGGTGCCCATGGGAGGAAGTAAATGCAAAACAATGACATTAATGAATGCCAAAAAACTACCGAATCTAGTGAAAAAACCAGTGAATGTGATTAAAAAAATTGTGCAATACCTATATGATCGATGACGTTGCTGGTGCACGGGTGAGCGCATTCTCGTTCAAAGGTGAACTTGTAGAGTCCTTGATCGAATACGTTGTGGTCTGAAAAGAGTTGAAGAGTCCAAAATAGGCAAGAGAGAAAGGCATGAAACATGGCTCAATCGACGAGGAGTTAGACATAATGAATGTACTTTTACTCGATAATTGGCCTTTAGGCGCAAGTAAGGAGAGTTGATGAGTAGTTAAGCCACTACAACGAACACTTGAAGGTGTCCGCTGGAAGTAAATACAAATAAGGTGGTGGATTGGGTGGCCATGTGGTGGAATGCCATGTGTTACCCTGTCCACTTTGAATGGTATGGTATGCAGGTTGAGGGTGTGGGCTAGGGCACGTTCCGGTCAACACACCAAATTGGCATAAAAATGACACGTCAGACGAAGCATCAGAACATGTGGCAAATTGTTGAGTCATTTTTTTTTTGTGTAAGTAGCCAAATCAACTGTCTACGTAGCAAGAAAAAAAAAAATGATGTTTAGATCCACGTGATGTGCCACGTAGACCCCAAAAGTTAGGGTGCGCACGTTTGGCTCCTCTCCCCTATTACACAAGTTTTTTTTTTTTTTGAACATTCTTGAATAACCTCTGTTTTGAGTTTGAATGCGAAGCAGGCGAACATCATAAGAAATATTCCGGCTTTGCTTTTCAACTGATATGATTTCTATTCGCTGACTATTGAGCGGACGAAAACAATAATCTCTGGTTCTCCATGATCATATACAGGAAAATAAGGACGAGATTAATATTAAACACTTCATTCCAGTTATACTTCCATTCGACATCCACTGCTAACACCGACGAGGATGAAGAAGAATTGATAAACAGAACAGTGGAAAAACTGAAAACCTTGAACTCAAATGCCTTCCGTGAAATAGCATCTTGTCATCTCACCCCTTCCCAAGTGTCCAAAATCATTTTGAAATGCAGCAGATCGGACGTTCGAGTCGCACTGTGGTTCTTTCGCCAGTGCGGCAAACTCGAGGGATTCAGGCACACGGTCGAATCGTACAGCGCCCTGATTCACAAGCTAACCCTTGCCGGAATGTTTTCCGATGCAAAAACCCTAATACGGCAGTACATTTCGGACGACAAGAGCAATGATCCTCTACTACTCTACGATGATAGGCTTCTTCTAGAAAGTTTCAACCCTTCAATGATTGATATGCTCATCAGAACCTACGCCGAGGACGGTAAGCTCTCAGAAGCTATTTATGTCTTTAATCGCGTAATTGCTTTAGGCATAGAACCTAGGGTTTTATCCTGCAATGCCCTTATTAACGCCCTTGCTAAATCCTCCCAACCCGCCGCTGCCTGGGAAATTTATTCCAGCATGCTACGCGCGGGAGCACGACCAGATGCGCACACTCTTAATATGTTGATCCACGGATTTTGCATTCAGGGAAAGTTAAGACAAGCAAATGAGGTCTTAGATGAAATGAAGGGTGAAAGAAATCTGAGACCTGATGTGGTTACTTACAATATGCTTCTTAATGGTTACTGTAAGAGGCGAATGATGAAAGAGGCTAAGGTTTTGCTTCAAGAAATGGCAGAGAGAGGGGTTTTACCTAACCGTAGCACGTACAATACGGTTATTAGCGGTTACTGTGGAGTTGGTAGGGTTGGGGAGGCATTTGCTCTTCGTAAATTGATGGTAAGAAATGATGTTTTGCCGGACGTTTTGACTTATAATTTGCTTATTGGAGGGCTCTGTAAGGTTGGGAGAGTGGACGAGGCTTTTGCTTTGAAGAATGAGATGGTGGAACGGGGATTGCAGCCTGGGGTGCTGACTTATAACCGGCTTATTCACGGGCTTTTTGGAGTAGGGAAGGGTCTTGAGGCATTTAGACTGCACGATGAGATGGTGAGTCAGGGGATTAGCCCTAGTGAGGCTACGTACAATACCTTGGTGAATGGACTTTGCAAGGAGGGAAAGATGGAGGAAGCAGAGAAACTTTTTGGGGAAAAGGTAGGAGGAGGCTTTTGTCCAAATGCTGTTGTGTATAATACTTTGATTGATGGATATTGCAAAGCTGGAAATATGGTGGGTGCTTTCAGAATGCTGGATGAAATGACAGGAAATGGTCTCTTGCCTGATAAGTATACTTACAGTGTGATCATTGACTGGATTTGTAAGGAAAAGAAGTTGGTTGATGCAGATGGTCTTTTCCGCAAGATGTTGGCAAAAGGTTTTGTTCCCGATGAGATTGTTTATTGCACACTTATTGATGGACACTGCAAGGCAAATAATATTGAGGGGGCATTGAATCTCTGGAATGAAATGGTCGGGAAAGAAATTTATCCTAATGATGGAACTTACAATGTACTCATTGATGGACTTTGTAAACAGGGCCATACTGAAAGAGCAAGCTCTTTGTTGGATGAAATGATTGGAAGAGGTTTGATTCCTTGCAGTGCTGCTTTTAATGCAGTGATCAATGCACATTGTAAGGATGGTAATTTAGAGAAGGCTTTTGAGTTACATAACCAAATGGTAGAGCATTCCTTTGAACCTGATAGCATTACATATAATGTGCTTATTAATGGACTTTGCAAGAACAGAAAAGTGGATAAGGCAGCAAAGCTCTTTTGCATGTTGATTGATAAAGATAGGCCTGTTGATGGTGTTACTTATAACACACTGATAAATGGGCACTGCAAAGAAGGTAATATCGAGGCTGCATTGAAACTTTTTGATGAACTGGAGGCACGGGGTATCAGGCCTGGCGTTGTTACGTACAATTCTCTTTTCTGTGGATTTTGTGAACAAGGCAAACTACAAGAAGCATATCAACTTTTGTACAAGATGGTTGAGAACAACATATCTCCTGATAGTATCACTTATGATACATTTATGAAATGTCACTGCAAGGGGGGAGATCTTGACGAGGCGTTGAAGCTGCACATTAAATTATTAGCAAATGGTCATAATCCCACTGTTGTAACATATAATATTCTTATCAGTGCTCTCTGTCAGGAAGGCAGAATGCATGAAGCAAATAGTCTGTTCAAGGAGATGTTAGGTAGGGGTGTGCTTCCTAATCGCACAACCCATAATGCCTTGATCAATGGACTATGCAAAGATAAGAAATGAGGTTACATGATTGATTGAAAAGTTGTTCCTATCACAATTTATTGGCATCTTCAAGAGCATATTCCAGGAAAGGAAGCATGCAGACTGTTAATGTTTCCCACTTCCCAAATTCATAAAAAAGGGAGAACAATAGTTTTGAAGTGAGGAAAATGATCATTGAACTTCTCAACTTCGACCTAGTGGCCAGCAGGAGCAAGCGACTCAAAGATTTTGAACTCTACAACATTTTATCCGCCAAAGGTTTGATCTCTTACATGGTATCATATTTTGTTTTTGTTATATGTAAGGGGGGTTATTTACCTACTCTTATAATTCAAATTAATCAGCAAAGGCTATCTTTGGGGGATTGCATCCCCATACCCACATTGTCTATAGGGGCTTTTGGACCCTATCTGTTATAATCCAAATATATTATCGAAGGCTATTCTCAAGGCGATGCATCCTCATGCTTACATCCCTAATATATATAATAGAACAATGGAAAATATTTAATAAATAGATTGATATAAATATTTAATACATAGCTTTACATTATCCTATCAATCTATTTATTACATATTTTCCATTGCTCTATTCTTCTATGTTTCATTACAAGTGTTTCAGGGCACAATTTCAAGCCTAGGAAAAATTAATATTACCAAGAGATCAATTTAGTCATTGGCCTATGTGAATTATATACTGTAGATCCATGACATTGTTTATGAAAAATCAGGATAGCCATAATGGATTCTATTAGTCCTTCCAACTTATCATATCTGGTTCAAATTCCGTTTACATTATCATGTCATCTACTCCAGTATATGATGCTGCCACCTATAGCACGCGAGTGTAGATTCATACCAGGTAATTATAGCCTCAGATTACTGAAGAAGATATTCCTTCTCTCATTTATCTTTGACCAATACATAGGCTTGCAAATCATCAGTGCTCTGAAACACCTGGGAGTCCCTACTATTTCTTGCCTTGTGTTTTTTGTTGTACTGCATGGGTTTGATGGTCACTCGTTCTTATGGGTGTTTGGAAGTTTCAATCGTCTATGATATGCTATCTCTGGATTCAGGCAAACTGATGTTTGCAAAGCAGTGGTGGATGATGGCATCAAATTATTGGCCTTGGACTTCGTGTGTGCAGGTTTGGCATTGGTGGTGGCTTAGGTGGGAGGGAGGAATTGGCAGTTCTATATTTGACTGGTTGGGGTGTAGAACTTGGTAGCAGGGTGAATAGCTGGGGGTGCTTGTGTCCTGTGTCTTTTGTGGGCTAGTTTTGTTGTTGTGCGGGTTGCCTGGTAGTTTTTTGTTTGGATGGTTGTTAGTTTTGTGGCTTTGGTTGTGTTTTTAAATTTTTATATTGCTATTTGGTATCCTTTTTTTCTATCAAGGGCCTTTAGGTCATTCACTAATTAATAAATAATAACTAGTATATATATCTTAAATACATGTATCTGAAGGTGTCATGCAATATCTTAAGATATCTATGCTAGTTTAGAATAGGTGAAAAAATAAATAATATAAGACACAAAGACATTATATATTTTGACTTTACTAAGAACTATCTTATTTTATATCTATTATATTTTTCTATTGAAGGGATTTTTTTTTCCAATAGTAATGCAACCAATATTAGAACCTGGTAACAGGGTGGATAGCTGGGGGTGTTTGTGTCCTGTCTTTTGTGGGCTAGATTTTTGTGGTTGCCCGGTAGTTTTTAATTTGGATGGTTGTTAGTTTTGTGGCCATCATTTGATTGTGTTTTTAAATTTTATATATTGCTATTTGGCAACCTTTTTCTTCTAGCAAGGGCCTCTAGGTCATTCACTAATTAATAAATAACAATAACTAGTATATATATCTTAAATACATCTGTCTGAAGGGTGTCATGCAAGATCTTAAGATATCTGTGCTAGCTTAGAATAGGTGAAAAAAATAAATAATAAAAGACAGACATTATATATTTTGACTTCTACTAAGAACTATCTTATTTTATATCTATTATGCTTTTTTATTGAAGGGTATTTTTTTCAATAGTAATGCAACCAATCATAAAATTCATGCACAATTTTGTAAAAAGTTAAATGAAAACAAATTTTATACTTCAACTTTCTAATTTGAGAATTATTTTACTTTTATATGAATATCATTCTTCGTGAGCAAATGTACTTTTTCCCCTTTCCATTTTTACTATTCTATACCTTCCTTAATTTTCTTGTTTTGATTTTTTATTAAAAATGTAGCCGGTATTACATATTTACTTGTAATATAATGTTTTATTTGTAAAGTATAAAATCTACTTATACTATGTATTTTTTTAGATTGCAAGAATCAAGTATAGCACCCACCCCCTATAAATTGTAGCGCACCAGGTAAACTTTTTAACGTGACCAGTGATATTGGCGTGACACGACCTCCGGTACTACATGGGCTGGGGGGAGACTAGACTTTGTGACCTTGTGCTTTGCCATAGGAAGCTCTCGCCAATCGAGCTAGGCCCCCGACCCTTATACTATGTATTTAATATATATTCAAAATATCTAAAATTTTACTTACTATTTTATTTAATAATTATGTACATAAATGTATAGTATCTACTTTATTAACAAAAAAAATTAAAATATTATTTAAAGTGCATAGCTATTTATTGAAATACTTCGTTATTTCATCAATCATTTTGTTTCACAATAGTTAAACAAACATAACTATACTTAAATACAAAATAAAGTAATTTTATAGTTATAAAACTTTTCTATTTTCCTATTATAATTTTTATTATTAATGCCGAGTATTATGGGCCACCCACACATTTTATTTGTGTTGTACTTTTTATTATTTTGGTAATAGTTTTTGTTAAATTGCTCACGCCATAACAATCCAACCCTTGCTGCCACTTTAGTTATGCCTCTTGGCATGATAATCATAGTGATAACAATATTAATAGTATCAATAGTAGTAAGAACTCTTGTTCATGGGGTTTCCCGGGCTCACCCGATCAACATTGCTAGAGCAAATGCGTGTTGGGTTCCGCTCAGAGTGGATTAGGTTAAATTAGACTTTGATGGTGCATCTCGTGGCAATCTTGACAAATCTGGTGTGGGATGTGTAGTAAGAGATCATGATGGGAATATTTTGGTAGTGGTTGCAAAGCAACTTTCTGATGACAATGACAACAAGGCTATTTCCAAGTAGCATCGATGACAATCTAGTTATGCTAAAAAGTAAAGAAGGGCAAGATTGATGTTGAAGGTGATTTTGTAATAGTTATTAATGACATTCGATGTAAATCGACTCCTAATTGGAAGTTTTTGATTAAGGGCAAAAATAGGTTTTGATGGGACCTCGAAACCCATTATAGAAAGTTACAAGAGATATGCATTAGAGACCATCCAAACAAAACACTCCTAATTGACAAATTTATTTACTTAATATGGGAGGAGGTAGCCCTATTCCACGAAATAATTATTTCTCATGTCTATTGAAGGATGGAATGATATAGTAGATTGATTTGAATTATTAGGATCTGTCCTTGGACACGTTCGACGATAGTAATGAGTGATATATCATATGCGTGTTGCAAAGATTAATATTGGCGAGTAATAATGACACTTGAAGGGCAATTGGTCGATGTAGGGGATGAATGAATCGTGAGGTTTGGAGTACTACAAACAAGAATTGCCATTATGGCTAGCACCTACGTATTAGTGTATGTAATGGTGCTTTCTTTGCCTCTCAGAGTTGTTGGTTTTATATGTCTGTAGTCATGTAGCCTTCTTCTTTTTGGCTTAGATGATAAATAATGTATATGCCCTCTTGCAGACTGTTGAGTTGATGTAAATTATCTTTAGTTAATATCAATGGGATGGCCCCACAACACCACTTATATTTATCAAAAAATAATCATTAGTATTAAGAAGAAATAAACTAAGAGTATGTGATGTCCCTTTTTGGAGATCGGGGGTTGGGGTTGTCGCCTGACCCATGCCAGGAAGACAATAGCGATTAGTGGTCAGGATTGCTGCGAGTGAGTTGTTAGAGACCAGGTTCGAGGCTTGACGCCTACTAGACAATTGTCAGTGATTGTGATTTTTGGGATATTGCCAACCCACACTAGAACAACCCACACTAGAACATGAAGAGGGAGTTGACTCAAGGACACAATGGGATTGGGTCTGGGGCTTCGGCCTAACTTGTACCAAGTCAGGAGGGAATAAAGACTCCAATTGTCCGATTGGAAATGCTATAAAGCCTATAAGGGGTGACTTGAATTGTAGTGTGTTAAGTTTGATTTCGACCCTTGGCGCCAATTTTGGTCCTAGTTGATTTGTGTATGGGTAGCATATAAACTAGGAAGACTTTTCAATTATAAGAATCCAGGGTCTATTATCCTATTTATTGGACTCTTTATGACAAGTCTTTCTGTGGATGAAAACCCATAATAGATTGCGATTAGTGGAGGAAAACCCTTTGGTTCTTGAGGGCATTCTCATTAAAGGAGTGCATTGGAGCTTTGAAGAGTGACAGGGAAGTTTATTAGTTTTGTTTGAACTTTGTTTGTTGCTATGTAATGACTGTCATAACAAACCTATTGGTTGTAGAAATTAGAACTATATCAATATAAATTGTTGCTAGTATTTGATTCATTTTATGCAAATATGCATTGTCAAGCTAATTATGAGTGTTGTTAAATACAATTAATTGTTGCTTTTTTGGATATGATTTGGTGAAGATTGTAATGTCCCCATTTTCGTGAGCATTAGAGTTCAAGGGATTGGCCTATTATTTGATCCTCGTAGGCTAATCAGTTGATTAGAGGGTCTTAGTTGGTCGAGCCAGAGGCCATTTTCCCACTCCAGAGGTTAGGGATGTTTAGGATTGCTCTTTGTTTGAGTTAGATTGGCACACTTACTATTTATAGTAAGTGACTATTCCCGGAAAGTCAGGGTTACTATCCTTAGCAGGGCACTTGAACAGTTGGTAGCAACATGGAGTTGTGGTGGCATTGACAAAGCTTTCATTTTGAGACTTACTATTTATAGTAAGTCAATTATGACCAGTTGCTATTTGTGGCAGGGCAATTAGGCATCAGGTTCAGGCAGTGAGCATCTTGAATTAGAGTTGATCATTCGAAGGAATTAATAAGCTAATTATTTGTTTAATAATTATTAATTAAGTTACGCTTAATTAATAATTAATTTAAAGCTTATTATGAAGTGTGATAAGTGCTTTTAATTATTATTTAATGAAGTTGACTTTGGACGCCTAAGTCATGGAGGGAGAATAATAAAGTATTATATTTCAAATTATCAAAAGCAAATATTTTAAAAAACTAAGTTATGGCTTTAAGTTATTAAAGGTGTGAGAGTGAAGCTTTTGGTCGACTTCCTCGTGGCATTTATAAAAGCCTTCATTTGGTGAAAAGGGATTCATTCATGACTTGTGCTTTTGATAATCTTGTTTGTGTGGAGAAGAAATTGAAACAAGGGTTTTAGAGATTTCTAGCTTGAGGAATTGTAAATTCTTCAAAGTTTTCCAGCACTTTGAGATGGTTCAATGCCCAATGAACTGTGCATTTTCTATGGCTTTATACAGAAGCCATGATTGAGTTAATTGATGGGGGTATTGAAGATTTGAATCCATAGATATTTCTGAAAGTGTTAGCATGCGTAGAAATCAATCAACAATACTATTTACCCAGTCATTTAAGTTTGCATATGAGATCAATAAGGCAGCCGTAGGACACATACAAGCCACATGAGACAAGTAAGGGTATTCATATAGATGACAGTTGTTTTAGTCATGAAAATAATCAGGATATGGGTATTTGCCATTTGTAGTAGATGGAATTAGTAGCTGCAAGTTGGATTTCTTGCAGGGTCAGCACATCTAGGGCAATTTTGCAGAGGATGGATTTCACATCCATGGAGGATTGACAGAGTATAGTATGGGATTCAGTGTAGCAGATGCTTCCAGATATTCTCACCTCCTTATGATGGATGGATGTGAGTTTCGTTTATACTGGAACCTAGGTGGCGACAGTGTTAGCACCGTAGTTTGGGTGGGTCCTATTGGTTGGCTTCACCACTTTTGGTATGGTGAAGTTGAGATCAGAGTTGAGCAGGGGAAGTCTGAGGATGTTCATTTTGGCAGACTTCCATATTGGATATGGGATCCAGGGATTGTTCCAATTAGTGGATTGCTTCTTCCTTCTGTAAGGGTTGACTTAGTTGCAGTGTACACTGATATTATGTTGACGCCACCTGGTTTGAATGGAGTACTCTACAAAGGGATTTCAGATTCTGACATTCAGTTGAGCATTGAGTGTGGAGTTTGGGATTCTTTGGGTTCATCTGGATTCCAGTCTGGGTTCACTAGGGTGTATTGTAGTGTGTACATGGTGTGGATTACTTGCAGTCTCACTTTCGGTCCTCATGTGCACGATTTATTTCAGATGCACAGGTTTAGTGCACAAAGATTGGATAGATGGGTTGTTCATTTCTATGCAATTGTTGTTATGCTGGTGTTGCAGTTGTGTTTCAGTGTGGGACATTTCTTAGTCTTCCTTTGGACTTGTTGTGCAATGGAGTTTCGTTGCAGTTGTGATGGCTTGGGGACAAGCAATCTTAGGGAGGGCGGACTGTAATGTCCCCATTTTCGTGAGCATCAAAGTTTGAGGGATTGGCCTATTATTTGATCCTCGTAGGCTAATCAGTTGGTTAGAGGGTCTTAGTTGGTCGAGCCAGAGGCTATTTTCCCATTCCAGAGGTCAAGGGTGTTTAGGATTGCTCTTCGTTTGAGTTAGATTGGCACAATTACTATTTATAGTAAGTGACTATTCAAAAACAAATGAAGGGCTTAGATCAACTCAAGATTGATAGCCAAGATTTAGACAACTATGCCCTAATTAGGGTTTACAATGATTATCCAGTGAGAACCAATGAAAAGTGAGCAACTCAGATGGAGCTTATCTTGACGGAAGAAAAGATCAGGTTCATTGAACTTGGATGCCTTGTCCTGAAATTATCTGATTGGTGGAGATAGGTGGTTGCCACTTCAACATGCTTATATCTTTGAATGAAGTTAGGTTTGAACAATTCTTCTTCAATTTTGGGAATTTGGGATTTTGGAAAAAAGATATTCCCAAATTGCATCATCTTTAAACCTCCTTGAACTCGAAATTTCCTTCCCTTTTGAATGCTCTTCTTCATCTACGATCTAGGATCTTGAACTTCTTGGTGTGGACTTTGAAATTTGGAATGTCTTTGAAATCTTCCCAGAAATCCCTCCTTGAGTTGACATCTGAACACTTGGCAAAATTTTGTTCATGACAATGAACTTGCTTCGATTGTGAAAATTTTGGTTTTGGAAATTAGTTGGAAGTCAAGAATTTGAATTGAACAATATTTCTCCTGTGCTTGTGGAATTTCCAACACTTGCCAAATTTTCTTTTCCCTTTGAATTTCCTTGGCATGGAATGAGAATTTCATCATGTTTCTTGTATTTTCATGCTTGGAGGGTGGAGTTTGATGCGCTTTAAGGAATCTCACACTTGGATAACTTTTTCCTTGCCTTTCATTAGCCTTTCTTGGCTTTCTTCTAGAATTTTCCTTGAGTAGACTTGGTGCTATCTTGTGGGTTTTTCCATGCCTTGGGCAAATTTCTCATCTTTGAATGTCATCTTTCCTTATACCATTGAATTCCTTCCTTTGATCTTGATCTTTGGAAATCCTGGGTTGTTTTGTCTGCCCTTGATTGTTCACTTTGCATCAGACTTGCAAAACAACATTGAGAAAATTGTCAATAACTCATTAAAATGACTTCACCGATCTTACCTTTAACTTGGAAATGGCCTTATGAATTTTGGAAATGATGAAGTCTCGTCCTTGGAAATGCATTTTCAAGTCTGATTTTCAGGAAATTTCCCATACTTAGGCAATTTTCACCATTGCTTCCTTAGTGATTTCACCCTTGAAAAATCCTTTCTCTCTCTCCGAAATTCACACCTTTCTCTAGAAACTTATATCTCTTCTTTTCTATGCATAAACTTAACATTTTCCCTTTGAAACTTGGCCTTTTCCTCTTTCCTACTCTGAATTTTCTTTGGATACTTGGTGATTTCAAACCTCTAATGGCTTTAGATTTCACAATTTTCAAACTTTTCTCTAGCCCTATGGCCCTAGAGAGTGAATTTCATCTCTTGGTTTGCATTCTTCACCTAGGTTGTCAACACTTAGCCAATTTTTCATCACGAGAGGGTGGACTTTGCTTGTGTTTGTGGATTTTCTCTCAACTTTCCTTGGCAGATTTCATGTGGATTGAGGAATATTTCTCAACACTTAGTCAATTTGAAGTCATCCTAAGTTGGGAGGACTTTGCTTATGTTTGTGGATTTTGCGGATTTCACATGGAAACAGAAATTTTCCTTGTTTTTCCTTGAGTGGATTTGACATTGAATTGAGGGTTCTTCTATGCCTTAGGCAAATTCTTCATGTTGGATTGGACTTTTTGTCAACTTGTGGAAATCTCTATGCCTTAGCAATTTCAATGCCTTAAACACTTTTTCATCTCTTCAAGGCAAACTTTGTGTTGAAATAAGGATTTTCAAACATAGAGACAAATTTCCGATTGCTTTGCTCTAAAATTTCAAAGTCCATCTCATCTTGAATTTCCTTCCAAATTGAGGTGGAATTTAACTAGGTTTGAGGATTTTTCATGGACTTAGCCAATTTTCATGTTACCTTGTGAATTTCTCTTACTTCCTTGGGCATACTTGTGCATGACTTGAGGAATTTCCTCATGCTTAGTTAATTTTCATATCATCAAAACCTGGGCGGGCTTCATCATGCTTTGTCAAATTTACCCATACTTAACCAAATTTCTATCACCACCCTAGGCTGGGCGGACTTCATGTAGAGTTGTGGATTTTCACCTTCTTAAGAGGTTGGACTTGATGTAGATTTAGGATTTGGACAAGTTTCAAGTCGGACTTCATGTGTGTTTTGGAAATTTCCATGCGTTCGACACATTTAAGCCTTCCCATCTTGAGCAGAGTTCACTTGCAATTGAGGATTTTCAGACTTCCAAGTCAGACTTCTCATGCCTTTCGGAATTTCTCATGTTGGAGAAGTCGGACTTTGCCATGACTTAAGGATTTTTCACGAATTCTTTGGCGGAGTTGGGGTCTTGATGAGGATTTTCAAGCGTGGAAAGCGAAAAGTTTGTATAAAATATAACATTTAAGTATAAGTCACATTATTTTCCTTTCTTACACTTTAAGTTATATTTTATATAAATACTACCAGGATGTTTGAGAGTGGTTTTAGATCTCTAGGAGTTATAATGGAGATTTTGGATTTTGGAAGATGCTAAATTTTTTTAGACTTGGCCAGATTTCAGTAATCAACGCGCTTCCATCAGTGTCCTTTTTCATAGCTTTTTTGAATTTTCCAAGAGCGTTTCCATCAATGTCCTTTTCCATAGCTTTTTTGACTTTTCCAAGATAAATTTTGATACTGTAACAAGGATTTTCTAAGTATTTTCACAATTTTGAATGCTTTTCCTCGTTTTGAAATCCAAAACTTTTCACCACTTTTCATGAAATCCCAGACAAACTTGAAGTTGAAAGTAGGAATTTTACACTTTGGCGCAACTTTGACCTTTCTAAAAATAGAAAAAAGTAAAAAAACCAACTTTCTAAATTTAGAAAAAAGAAAACAAAAAGCAGGTTCTGAGATTGGCCTCAAAATACCAAAAATAGAAACTTCCAAAAAAGCAAAAAACAAAAAAGCAACTTTCCCTAAAAAATAGGAGTTGTCAGACTTGACCTCAAGCAATGTCAATCTTCGTCCTTTGGCCCCCTTTACCACCTTTGTGGCATCAGAGTACTCATTTGGTCATGCTTTCTCTCTTTTACTTTTTGATGACACTCCTGAATTTGGATTGAACTCCTAAACTTTGCACTGGCAAGAGATCGAAGACTGAAACAAAGACACTAAACAAAACCTTAAAAAGCAAAAAATTGGGGGTCCCCATTTGCAATGTGGCGATGTGTGATTACGTCACAACAAATACCATCAAAATCGCATGTGGTAGGTGAAGCACTTCTAGGAGTCCTACTCTATGTTTGTTATCTACTCTTTCTGCTGATGAGAGGGTTTCCTATAATGTACCCATTAATTAACGACGAAATTAAATTAAGTACATATTAAAGGGCCTAGCGAATTCAAAAATAAAATAGTGTTTTGGGTCACATTTATTTATTTTCTTCAAGGGGGCCCAATTGAAATTTAAATGTTTTTGAGGGAAAGGCCAACACAAGTAGTATAAAAGGGAATCAATTGGAAGCAAGGAGGCATGGATATTTTGATCTCTCTTTCCATTTCTAGGTGTTTAGAGCTTAAGGTTATTTGCAATTTTGGTGCAATATCACCCTAATTTGTGAAGTTTCCTAATCAGAGACAAATTTGTACTCAAAGGAGCAAGGTTCCGTGACCCTAAGATCTAACAATCACATTAGCGATACATTTGTCAAACTTCTCATTGTGGCATAGTGCACTAAACTTGAGCGATCAACTTTGAGTGGCCAAGAACTAAGTACCAAAGGTTTTATATAGCGAGAACATTGATTTTGAAGTGATTGGAGAAGCCAAGTATGCATGACGAGATATTTGTGGAAGACTTCAATCTATCTTGCAACCTAGCGCATAGTCTTAGATCTAAAACCAAGGAGAGAGGTGTGAATTGGCATAAGATATATTGGTCTGAGTTAGAACTAGACTCTTGGATCGTGTCTTTGATATCGCAGCTGATCACCAAGACCTAATGATGATAATCGAATGTTGAGAGGCAGATCTACAACTTGTATTAGAAGGTTCGATATGTAAACAATGATCAGTTATTGTTCATACAATGTTCGATTACATCTGATTTAACCGAATTCATATTTCAGCGGATAAGTTGATAGCATGAGAAGCAATCTTGGCTCCATGTCACTTTAGAGAGTTGACCCATGCACTAATGCTGGCGTCACATTTCCAGTTGATGCGTTACCCATTATAATCACCATGGACACCATTCGGGACAACGCCCATCTCTGACATCGAAGGACTATGAATTGAGCAAGCAATAGCCAAAAGCTGCAATAGGCAATTGGATAGATTACTTCATATTGAGGAAGCGCGATTGCCACGAAAGATTGTGGGTTGGAGCATTATGCGAAATGCCATCATCAACGCATATGTATTTAGCATATCTGATAGATTGACCAATTCTCTTGTTACTATTTGCTCCACAAAAGGATTTAGCATGAAGAAGGGATTAAGTGTTGAGAAAGACAGACACATGGAAAATATTTTGCTTCCTTATTGGTGTAGAATAAACAATGCGTTGGATTCAGAATTCACTTGTCCATCATGCCAAGATACCATCAAGTGAGTCAAGTGCTAGTTCTAATTATCAGAGTCATCTGAAGAAAGTATTACAACATTACCCGATAGCGAAGGAAATAAGTTACAAGAAGTTAGCATGACTGAACCTTATGATCAAGGCATTGTAGTGGAAGACGACTTTACATGCATTGTGTCAAAATATGAATGCATTGAGATGTGTAAGATTTGGCTATTAAGGAAGCCACCCAAGATCTAGAGGCCAAATGGAAAGCACAATAACAAGAAAGAAATGATATGACAAGAATAATCTGTATTCTCACCAAGAATGCAATACAATGGATCAACTAAAACAAATTGACTTGACTGGAATGATCATTACATAGGAGAGCCCTTGGTTATATAACCAAGGCGAGTACAAAGGAGTGAATGAGACATTGACAAGTGTCATCTCATTTCATGATAACCAACATGAAAAACTATCACTCCATGAAAGGTGGTTAGGTGATAGTGTGATAACACTACAAAAGGTGGATCACCTACCAAAGGTGGAAAAGTCCATCCACTATAAGTGGATATGATAAAATAATAACATGATAAGTCCACCTAAAGTGGAAATGCTCCAACTACTCCGATAGAATAATTCCCTCAGTAAGTTTAAGTAAAGTGTAATTAGGACCTAGGTACAATTAACCAAGGTAAAATTTCTTAATTACACCAACAAGATGGAAGTCAAAATGGAAGACCTTCAATCAGGCAAAATTGTGGCAAGTGAAGATCAAAATTCGGAAGTGTTAGAGCATGAAGAACAAGAGTTAAAGAACATAGAACAATTCAAATCGGTGCTACAATTGGAGATTGTGTTTGAGGAAAAACTTGGATGAGTATTTGAAGATCAACCTATCAAAGAGGGCTTAGTTTTTGAAGATATTTTTACAGAGTTGCACAAGGATGCGTGGTTTATGCAACATGAAGATAGACAAATAGGATAAATATTCCATGTACCTGAGTTCAAGTTTGAACCTGCATTGCTCACTTGCCAATATGATGTTGATGCGAGAGGAATGATACATCATCTTCGACCTCCTGAAGCCGAAGATGGTGAACAAGAATTCAATTCGAGGGCAAAGTACTCCAAGTTGTTTCTTTCCTTACTACTAGTTTTAAATGTTATCAATTAGATTATGGAAATATAGGAAAGACAACTTGTGAGTGGATAGATCATGGACCTAATGATTTGCTTTAATTGTTGATTTTGCATGATGTGTCTCTTGAACATGAATACAAGGTGGTAAATTTTTCACCGAGTACAAGGACAAATTTGCAAGACTTGGAACCATGACTGATGCCTTGTTACTGTTGAACATTTTGAGAAATCATGTTAGGTCTTGTATACACTTTGCTCTCTTGAGTTTTGTTCGCTCGAGTTTATTTTGTGCATAGTTAGAGTAGATTTCTTTTCCATATGTTTTAGTTTAGTTTGCTTTGCGTAGCTTAGTTGTCAGGTCTGCCTTTAGTCATTTGGCTCAAGAATTTTTAGTTTGCGTTGGGTTTGCTTAGAGTCATTTGATTCTAGTTGTCGGTTTGCTTTAGTTTAGTTGTTCTTGCTTAGTTTTAGTTTCCTTTGTGGGATCCTTATTTGTGAGAAAGGCGTTGTCTCAGTATACATGCGCATGACTCTAATTTCGTGTTCAGTTTATTTCTTGGATAAATATTTATGAAGTGCTTGAGAATCTAGGGTTGTTCTTCTCTAACTTTATCATTTGGTTAGGAAGAGAATCATCCATTGTGTTTTGACACCAAATCTTTCAATCACTATATTTCTAACACATAATTAATTGCTCTAAGTCATTGAGGTTTCTTAGGAAAAGTGGCTAATGAAAAATCCCAACTCTTTCTTACAATCCCATTGTAATTCTCAAGCCCATTATGAGCTTTACAACTTGTGAACCAAAGTGCGAAAAAATGAGAAAGCAATATCAAAAGAAAAGAGAAAAGAAAATTGAAATGAAAAGAAATATCGAAGTATTTGGCTTTGGGAATTTGTGAATATTTGTATTGGGGCTATAGATGCCTAGCTGGCACTAGAGCAATGTTTGTGAGAATTATACTGATAACCTCGTTTGGGCTATGGTCTCTTGATTGGCAGCGAGGTAATATCCAGGATGCTTTTGAAGTAAGACAACTTATGTAGCTCGTCATGATGGATTCTAGGAGTTTCAATGGTCTTTTGAGATAGAATGAATACATTTGAACATACAGGTAATCAAAGATGAAGTTGCTTGATCCAATTTGTGATTTTTCTTCCCTTTCTAAGTATATTTCCTAGTCACTTGATAGGTTGGAAAGATTTATGAGGAGGTTCTGAGTGCAGAATGGGTTTTATTTTTGAAATATTATGGAACATTTTTTTGAATTGGAGCTAGAAAAAACCTTAAGTCACTTACAATGGGCACCCCCTCTTTTTGCTGAGTAGTTTAGTCATTTTGTTTAGGTTTAGTTAGCTTGGTAATAATTTTGGTTTTAGAGTCTGAGTTTCGTCTTTAGGGATGTTGTCAAGTCATCGGCCCGGGTCAAAAATCCATGTCTGAAGTATGAAAATTGGATTTGGAATTCGGAAGTCCTTGTCCAAAGTGTGAAGATTTCACAAAGTGTAAAAGTCGCATAATGTTGTGAAAATGTTCCAAAAGGTTGTTTAAGGTTGTCAAGGCAAGGTGTTAAAAATGAAAATTCAATATGTGAAAAATAAAAGAAAAAAAATTCAAGACCTTGACAGGGAAGGGAAAATAAGGAAAAATTTATAAAAATAAAAAATAAAAAATAAAAAATAAATTGGAAAAATTAAAATCCTTGTTCGAAATAAGGAATACCAAAAATAAAAAATAAAATCCTTGCCCAAGTCAACATTGCATTTAAAAATCCATCTCCAAGGCAATATTACGCTTCACAATCCTTGTCCAAGTTAACGTGACAAGAAAATTCCTTAGAAAAGGCAACATGAAAAGATGTCCCTATGAAATCAAGGATGAAAAAAGCTGTCCCTATGAAATGAAGGATGAAAAAAGTTGTCTTTATGAAATCAAGGATAAATAAAGTTGTCCCTATGAAATCAAGGATTAAAAAAATTGTCCCTATGAAATCAAGGATAGAAAAAATTTCCCCTATGAAATCAAGGATTGCTCCAAGATTAAAAATGAAAATCTTTAAATAATCAAGGAAAAGGACGACTTGGCATGAAAGTTTTAAGATGCAAGCATAACATTCCTAGGGTCTACTATGTTCAAGTAATTTGAGACTCCTAAAGGAGTGCTGATATAGAGGGCATCATTTTATCATCTTTCAAACATATTTCAATGCAATTTCCCAGCTAAAGGTGTGAACTCAAGTTTGACATTAGCAGATTGGAGGGCAAATTTATCAGCATTAATGCGATAATAGCAGATTGGATGCGATCACTAGCAGATGAGGATCAAAACTCCAATGAATTGAGAGCAAAATGTGAAGAAAAATCAAGATTCAAGTGCGAACTTTGGTACCTCAGGCGAATTTTGGAATGAAGGAGCAGAATCACATCAAATTCAATGGCAAATAAAGTGAATTCCCAGCAAGGTGCAAGTGCAAAATCAGATTACACAACAGAAGGGCAGATTCAAAGGCAAATTACATCAAGAATGAGGGCAAAATTTCCTAGCAAGAGGAGATAACATCAGATTCCAAATCCAAATTCCCATCTTACAATTTCCTAGTTCCAAAATGCAAAACTAATTCAAAGATCAAATTTTCAAGATCCTATTGAAGAATTAATTATCATGGACAATATTTTAAGTTCTTCAAACTTGCATTTCATTTTTATTCATGGCCTTGATCCAAAGTTTTCCTTTTTCTTTGTAGGAATGATGATAATGTGAGGAAGGACAAGTTTCCCACCTTAAGAAGGAATTCAAGGTCAAGGAAGTGGATTGCTCTACAATTGAAAGATGCCACAAGGACCTTGGAAATTCAAGATCGAAATGAAGGACTCAATTACTACAAGAAGATTAAGATATCAAGACATCCAAAAGGAAGAATTCCAGGGATAGTGTCATGTCCCCTTCTTGAAATAGGATAAAATAATAGACAATAATAATTAAACTAAAAATATAAAGGAATAATATTAAAAATAATTAAATATTAGTTAAGTTAAACAAAAGGTCAAAAGGCATGAATGGAAAAGTTGTGTCTCCCTCAAATGAGAGGTATAAAAGGGAGGGTATAAAAGGGAGGGATGAGATCTTCATTTGTGGGAAAAGGAAAGAGGAAGAAAGAGTGGAGCATAGGAATTAAGGAGGTTTTAAGAGAAAAGGAAAGCGAAGAAAATAAGGAAGTAACTTTGAAAATGTGAAGGGTTGTGACTCTTCGAACAAGGGTCAATTATGAATGTTCACGAGTCTTGCCAAAAGGCAGACATGATGAAGAGGTGTGACCTCTTTCTCACATGGGAAGATACAAAGGAGAAGAAGGACTAAATGAAATGCGCGGGGAAAAAAGAGGAGTAGAGGAGATCTAGAGCAGATTTAGAGCAGAAGTATAAGGAGGGATATGAAATAAGACTTGAGAAGGAAGAAGAAAATAAGAAGAGGATATCCAGATCTTAAATGGGATGTGTAGATTTTAAAAGTAGTAAAAATAGATTTGATTAGTGAGAGATAGGTGAAGATTAAATAAGGAGTGAAAGGGGCAATAGTTGTCAAATAGATGTGTCTTTTCGTAATCGAAGGGTGTGACCCTTTCATAAGGGCATTGACAAATGAAAGGGTGTGACTCCCTACACTCAAAGGAGATATTAAGGAGGAGAAGGTTGCATTTGAAGAAGAAATGAAAAGGGGAAATCAATTGGGAGAATAATATATTGTTCTCAAAGGCAACAATGAAAGTAGTATTAATACCTTGCAAGAGAGGTAAGTTCTGCGGTGGAATGGACCATGCTACATCATACAAAGGAAAGGGATAAGTCCCGTGGTGGAATGGGCCATGATACATCATACAAAGGCAAGAGTCCTACGATGGAATGGGCATGAGCTACATCATACAAAGGCAAGAATCTTGCAGTGAAATGGGCATGAGCTACATCATACAAAGGCAAGGGAATAAGGCCTGCGGTGGAATGGGCATGAGTAACATCATACAAAGGCTCTATTTGTGAAGGATAGTCCATATGGAAGAATTCTTGTTAGAATCCATAACCGTATAGGCAACTTATATTACACTAACAATATAGTCAGTTTGCATTACTTGTTCCTTATTTGGTCATTGCAGGACCTAAATCAAGGTTTACCTTGTTAAAAGGCATTTTAAGTGGTAAAGTTATATCTCTAACCATCTTACAATTCTTATTTTAATAGAATTTGTGATTCTAGGGAAAAAAATAGGGCAACCCCAAAAAAGGGACATTACAATGGCATCAAAGCATGTTCCTGCCAGCCTGAGGGACATTATGTTGAATTAATTGGCCCAAGAGATGAATCTGGTCCTGATTGGACATTCCTACCTCTTGTGGGGCAAGTGAACTATGTCTATATATATTCATATGTATGCTTTGTGTTTTCATGCATATGCCTTGTGCCTGGATATATTCATGTGTCTATTATGTATATGCTTTGTGTTTGCATATATCCATGTGTGTGCTTCATGTTATTATGTGTATGCTCCATTTTTGGTTCATAAATAATGTGTTTCTCTAAGAAACCATCCTAATTTATGATTGCTTGAGGACAATCAATCTTGGGAAGGGCGGTCTGTCATGTCCCCTTCTTGAAATAGGATAAAATAATAAACAATAATAATTAAATTAAAAATATAAAAGAATAATATTAAAAATAATTAAATATTAGTTAAGTTAAACAAAAGGTCAAAAGGCATGAATGGAAAAGTTGTCTCTCTCAAATGCACAAAAGGGAGGGATGAGAACTTCATTTGTGGGAAAAGGAAAGGAAGAAGAAAGAGTGGAGCATATGAATTAAGGAGGTTTTAAGAGAAAAGGAAAGGGAAGAAAATAAGGAAGTAACTTTGAAAATGTGAAGTAACGTTGAAAATGTGAGAAAATAAGGCACTATTTGTGAAGGATAGTCCATATGGAAGGAATTATTGTGAGAATCCATAGCCATATAGGCAGCTTATATTACACTAACAATATAGTCAGTTTGCATATACTTGTTCCTTATTTGGTGACTGTAGGACCTAAATCATGGTTTACCTTGTTAAAAGGCATTTTAAGTGGTAAAGTTATATCTCTAACCATTTTACAATTCTTATTTTAATGGAATTTGTGATTCTAGGGCAAAAAATAGGGCAATCCCAAAAAGGGGACATTACAGATAACCAAGAATTCCAAGGATAAAGATGAAGTTCACAAGAAGAAGATAAGTTTCAGAAGAGTTAATCAAAGTTAGAAAGATAATGTTGAATATCTAGAAATATCTCTTCTTTGTGATGAAGTGAAAGTTTACGAGATATGCAAGCTGAGGTGATGCCTATTCATCTTCAACCAATCAAACTAGTCCACATCAATATGTCCAAGTTCATTGAACATGATTCATCAACAACTAGAAGCGTGGAAGGCATTTAATGTAATACTACAAATCAATTTTCTCATTTGTTCATCCTTAAAGGGATATGTATTTAAAGACTTGTAATTTTCTTGTTCGATGATATTAAATGTATGAAGGTGGTAGTTGTAACTACCCTAATTAGGGTTTCCATTGAATTATTTTGGCTTTTGATTTAGAATCAATCTGTGCCGTTCATTTGTAATTGAGAGGTTTATAAAAGGCTTGGCCTTCACATTTGTAAAGCCATTAGATAGGTGATAACAAGTAGTAGCAGCAGTAGGAGTTAAGAGATTGTTCCCAAGACGGTGTCGAAGTTAATATACAATTTTCATTGAAGATATGGTTGATCTTTGTGTGTTGTTTCAACATTTTGCATGGTTTTTACTTCTCAAATTTTAGTTAAAGTTCATTGATCCAAATGGAGAAATGTGATGAATTCCTTGGTTTATACCATTTGTATCTTGTTGATTGCAAATTGTAGTGTATGGTTAGTCTAAATCCACTTAAGCATTAGTTCAATTTTGGATGTTCATTTGGATCGCGCCAGTATTGGGTATTTGGATGAAAGTTTACAATATGGAAATCCTTCGTTACCTTTGGAGATTGCATCAAGTTATGTGTAGTTGTTTCCTCATGGCAAAGCAACGCTTGGTTTAAGGAATCCGTTTATCAAAGTGTTATCCATTATCATCAGTGTCCTTGGTTGTAGAAGTATTAGATTTCTCTAAACCCTTATCCTTTTTTATCTTTTGTTTGAAGTTCAAAGTTCAGTTCAAGTTCTAGCTGCTTTGAGGGAAAAGAGTTGATAAATCCAAAAACGATTGTGTAAGCCCATTTGTGTGTTACCATCAATATCACATCAATTCACTGAGTTATATCCAACACAAAGTCCCATGTTTGTAGTGTAAACCTTGGGGTTGCCTTATTTGATCACAGGGTTTCATATTGTTCAACATTTGAGGTTTCCTTGTTCAAGAGAGGATAGAGTACTTGGTATTTTATTTTGTGTTGGTGAGTTTCATAAAATACCCATCAATAGGTCTGAGTTAGACTTGAACTCTTGGACTGCGTCTTTGATATTACAACTGATCGTTAGGACATAATGATGATAATCAAATGTTGAGAGGTAGATCTACGACTTGCAATAGAAGGTTCAATATTGTAAATAACGATCAATATATTGTTCATACAATGTTTGATTATATCCAATCTACTAGAATTCATATTAGAGTGCGATTGATAGCATGAGAAGGAATCTTGGCTCTGCGTCACCTTAGAGAGTTGACCCACGCACTAATGTTGGCATCACATTTCTAGTTGATCTGTTACCTAGTATAATTATCGCAGACCCCATTCAGGACAATGACCATCTCTAAGATCGAAGGAGACTATGAATTGAGCCAATAGTAGCCAAATGGGCTGCGATAGGCAATTAGACGTATTACTTCACATTAAGGAAGGGTGATTGCCAACAAAGATCATGTATTTGAGCATTATGTGAAAAGCCACCATCAATACATACATATTTAGCATCTCAGATAGACTGATCAATTCTCTTGTTACTCAGCGAAGACATTGGAAGGGGGTTATTCAATATTCCACCATCATCGGGGCTTGAGATTATTAGATACATTGAAGTGGACAACAAAACATTTTGTTTCTTAAGGTGAAGCATTCACTCATCTTCGAGCATCTCTAATGCATACAAAACACTCATTCATTGTGGAGCATATAGTTGGAGTGGACACAAGAGCTTCCAGTGAGTTCCACAACATGCATAAGACTTGTTGCAAATTCAGTAACACCAGAGAACAGACCAGATCAAGCTCCCTTGAATCCAATATAATTGGCGTCATCTTTTCTGCACTTCCGAACATGAAAAAATCATTTATAGAGCAAGGTGCACTCATTTGAACTAGATCACAAATTATATTCAGCTTTTCAAATTGCAATTAAATCCATCTTGTGCAATTTTGCATTTGTTTAATTTCTTCAGTGCATTTGTTTGATTTCTTAAGAGCATTTGATATGTTTTCATCATAAAATTATACAAGGGATATTTCATTTCTATTGCTACCATCATTGATGAGGTTGTGAAAGATGACACATATGTTGTGAGGACAGGGCTAATCCTATACAAAAATATAGTCCTTTTAATGCTTGAGTCTAAGATCAAGAAGAAGATTTTGGAATCCTTTCATGATCCTCAAACAACAAGACATCAAGGGTATTATAGAACATACATGCAGATCCGTGAAAGGTGTTCATGGAAGGGATTGAAGGAGGATGTCCATAAGCACATTACAGAATGCATGACCTACCAACAAAATAAAGGAGAACAATTTTTTAGCAGGATTGCTTCAACCATCACCAATTCTTGTGTAGAAATGAGAGAGATTATCTTTGGACTTCATCACAGGTTTATTGAAGGTACAAGGTAAAGATTGTAAAAATGTTTTGGTTGATAGATTGATGAAGTATGCACATTTTATTGTTGTTGCTTCAAATTTCAAGGCACATCAAGTAGTAGTGATATTCTTGAAGGAGATTTTTTAGACAACATGGCTTGCCCAAGAACATTGTCAGTGATAGGGACAACACATCTCTCATTTTTTTAGTGAAGAATCATTTTGCTTGACAGGTGCAAAACTCACCTAATACTAGCTACCATCCCCAAACTGTTGGACAAAGATAGTGAATGAGTGGATCAAGGGGTACTTGAGGATCTATGTTTCAGATGAGCAAATCACATGGACCAAATGATTGCACTTGGGCGAATATTGCTACAATACCTCATGCCGCATGCCCACTGGGATGACACCTTATAGGGGTCTATATTGTTATGGTGTACTAGCCTTTATTGATTTATTGCTTTAAGATAGGAAGGTACTAGCAGCAAGTGGCTTGATGAATTGCAATCAAGAGATATTGAAGGTGATATGGGATAATCTACATCAAGCGTAGAACTAGCAGGAGATCTATGCAGATCAAAGGAGAAAAGGAGGTCCATCGAGATGGGATGTTGGGTTTTGCTAACATTGCAGCCATACATTAGATTTCTCTCGAGAAGGGTGGAAGTGAAAAACTCAAACCTTGATACTATGGACTAGACAAAATTGTGAAGCGGATAGGAGAAGTGGCTTATGAGTTGGAGCTCCCACAAAACAGTAGGATTCATAATGTTTTCCGTGTGTCTTGTTTGAATTCTTGGGTCAACACATTATTTTTAAAGGAGCTACCACCCTTAGACAATAAGGATAAGTTGATTTTGATCCCACTAGACGTGATGAACACCCACATAAAAGATTTGAGGGAACAGGGCATCAAGAAGCATCTAGATAGGTGGAAAAACCTACTAGTCAAAGATGCTAGATGGGAAGGGTTTGAAACTCTTGAGCATCCTAATTTGCATTGCTAGAGGACAAACAATAAGGGGGAAGGAGGACATGTTGTCACTTTTTGGAGATCGAGGGTCGGGGTTGCTGCTTGAACCTTGCTAGGAAGGCATCGGTGTTTAGAGGTTGGGATTGCCGCTAGGTTTACGCTAGGAAGTCATTAGAGATTGAGGATTGAGGTTAAGGCTTGACGCTTGCTAGACGACTTTCAGGAATCGAGATTTTGAGACATCACCCAACCCATGCTAGATCGTGAAGAGGGAGTAGACTTAGTGACACATTGGGATCAAGGGTCAGGACTTCAACCTAACCTGTGCCAAGTCAGAGGGAAGAAAGACTTCGAACCTCTGATTGGAAATGCTATAAGGTCTATGAGGTTGACCCAAATTATTTTAGCATGTTAAGTTTGAATTTGGGGCCTTGGCATCAATTTTGGTCTTGGACGACTAGTTTGAATTGCGTGCAAGTAGCATATAAAACTAGGAAGACTTTTCAATTGTAAGAATCCATGTTATATTATCCTATCTATTGAACCTTGTGTTCAAGTCTTTTTGTGGGCGAAAACCCATAGGAGACTGCAATCAATGGATGAAAACTCATTGGTTACTAGAATCAGAGGATGGTAACCCACTAAAGTAGCTGCAATGGAGCTTTGAGGAGTGAGAGAGAAGTTTTGTAGTTTCATTTGAGCTTTGTTTGTTGTTGTATAATCATTGTCATAATAGAACTATTGGCTGTAAAAATCAGAAATATATCAATATAAGTTGTTGCTAGTGTTTGATTCATTTTAGCAAATCTATGCAATTATCAAGCTAATGATGAGTATTGTTAAGTACAATTAATTGTTGCTGTTTTGGATATGAGCTGGTGAACATTGTGTTTATATTTCAAATTTGTTGTTTTCCATTAAAATTCTGGGAAGCGGCATTACAGAATATCAATAATTATAACTTTATTAGGTTTATTTTTTATTTTATTTTAGTTTGAACTCTATTGGTTTTTTGATAAGTGGAAGTGGCATTATGGGGTCACACCTATATATATACACTATAAACAAGTTTACATTGTCTCCTCCACAATTTGTACGACGTATACATTAGAATACATTTGATTTGTCAACCAAAAAGCTCAACAATATCATACAAATAAAGCCATCATTGTAGGGGATAGAGAGAAATGTTGTTACAAGCAAGACTACAAAGGACCATACTAAAATTCGCTTTGCATAATGTTATTAGACCAACGTACAGGTTATATGCTAAAACTAGAGCACTGACAACAAAGAGTTATTCCTCCATATCCAGTGCAGCAGTATCCTTCGAATCAAAATTTGAGTTCAAAGACCAATCCGTCTTCTGTACTTGGGCAATTTCAACAATCATCTTCAATGAGTATAAACCCCATCTTACCTTCTTGTGCGTAGCTAAAACATCCATCCCACCCACCAAGATTATATAAGGGATCTCGAAGTTATTAGGGGAATGTGGCCATATCTTTCCAGCCCTTAAAACAGTAGGGCCGCCCTGCACAATCGAGGGCAGTGTGCATTCATAGGGAATTCTAGTTGAACGACATCTGATCAACAGCCATGTTGAAATAGAGGCTGATACCACCATATGCTCTATCAAAATAAGAATTCCAACCACTGCACCTTTAGTCCTTACCAATAAAATTATCAAGATCTTGATACTTTCTTTTGTTTCTCCAGCAATAATCAAACTATTGAGGAGCATTGAGGCGATGTCAGGATTTACTCAATATCTTTGTGCATATTTAACAAATACATCTCCTAAGACCACCTTAATTGCATACACCACCACCGAAGCTTTAACCTTAAAGACCTTTCTTAGCCTTAACTTAGATATCTTCCAAAAAAGCCATTTGTTTGCATTTCACCTTTGGGCTTATCATAGTGTCCATCTTGTAAATTTTGGGTTTGTAAATAGTAAATACACTAATATGTATGTGCTAACCATAATGGCTATTAGTGTTTCTAGTATGCCAAGCCTCATGATTCATCCATCCCTTGCTTCGGTCAATTGCCAATATTGCATCATAATTACTCCTCATGTTTATTCTTTGGTGCTCGCATTTTGTGATAAGTTGTTTCACTCATTTTTATTGTCAAACTTGTCGAGGGCCATTTCCTGGTAGTTCAAATCAATTGCCCAGTTGCCTAGTCGATCAACCACATTGTTTGCACTGTGATAGGCATGAGGGACATTTATATCTTGGAATAGAGATAACATTTCCCATCTCGAGTTAATAAATTTGTTCAACTTCCAGTTTCGAGTAAACAGTTGCCTTCCACTTGAATTTTACCCTTTGTTAATTTCCTCCATAATCAGATTCCGCTTAATGCTGCTTGGCATTTTGACTCATTGTTAGTGCCATTCAGCAGTTTTTTTGCATCCACTGTCAGAATGTTTCCTTCATGGTCTCTAACCATGTATCTCGCACCAGATTTGCAAAGATTGCCACGACATGCATTATCGAAGTTAAATTTTAACTCTTAAGTTACTGATTTCAGTACGGGTTACTAGAACCCATTGCAATGATACGACTATATATATAATATATATAATATATATATGCATATATATTCACGTTTGCATACCTACATACATATGTGTGCGTGCACGCAAAATTATAAATTATAAGAAAAATGATACTCATAATTGCCAATAAATAGAATATGCAAATAGCATTGTAGTGTCTGATAAGCAATTCTTATAATTTTGGAAATTTACAGATTCATCATCATAATAAAGAGGAGATTGAGGGTTATTAGAATATGCAGCAGACCATTGATTTTCAAGAATATGCACAATCTAAGCTCATTGATTTTTAGTCTTTGGCCTAAGCAGACCATTGATTTTCAAGAATATGCACAATCTAAGCTCAAAAGGACCACACCATGGTTTATCAAAGAAATCTATGATCTGGCCAAAGGAGAGACTTTGGATTTTTGGGATAGGGGTGGTCTTGTAGAGTACCAAACCTTTGATTTTTCGTAAAGGGGGCAGTTTGGGTGTTTTTGGCAAAAAAAACAGGGCTTGGGAAGGCAAGGAAACCTTGATGTCTTAATGCCTTTTTTATTGGTTTTAAATGCTTTTAAGGTCCACCGGTCGTGAGAACTACCCAGGCACCCCGGGTTCCCTACGGGTCCTTTGAAGGACCCATAGGGAACTTGGGGCGTACTCGGGAAGACCTGTAAAGAACAGAGACTTGTACTGAACCACATGGGTACGGTGGGCAAAATAGGACTTGACAACAGAGTTCTTACCCTATCCACTCCAAGCGGGACCCAATACGCATTTGCTTTAGAAGACCAATGAAAGGAGAAAAGAAGTTCCAAGAGTCTGACCAAAATTGATTTTGGAGTTGTCTTGAATCTGTCAAAGGACACCTCTTTTCGAAGGAGAGCCATCCCATTTCTGATGTGTTAGCCAATGGGGTAAAGAGGATAGGACTTGACGACATTTAGAGATGCATGACTGTTGGCTTTTAATATATTTCTGGATTAGAATGCCAGTGCATGGGAAATGGTGATTGTGGACTAATGTACATAGCTTGACCGAAGTTTTGCATTTCATGGATATTTAGACCTCCTTTTGTAGTTTTTATTGTAGTTAACCACATAATGAGAGGAAATTCAAAGGTATACCCAGATCCTTGACAAATAAACTGTCTTCGGATTTTCTGGGTTTTCTAGGTGGCATTTTCGACTGACCTTGACATGGGAATATAGCTATGAGATAGATTGGCATTGATTGAAGTACCATTTTTGTGAGCTGTATTCATGCCAATAAAGAAAACTATCTGTTACTCCAGTTTATGATGCAGTTCTTAATTTTACTTTGTATGATTCCAGACTTCTTTATTGTACACCCTGCAAAGAGGAAACCACAGATAGTTATGTGGGAGTGCACCTTGGAATTCTAAATTTGAAGAATTTTGGACATAGTTTGCTTCCCTGCATTCAAGAAAAGAATAGTTAATTTCTTTGTATTTATAAGCTGTCTCATAGCAAATTGACACTCGTGAGAATTGATTGAAGCTCCTTTATAATAGATGTCATAGTAGTGAAATTAAGGAAAACCCTTATCTGCAAATTGATATCCTGTATACCTCTTTCGTTTACCCATGATAGGGAGGCCAGGTATATTTCTCTGTCTTGCTGAGTTGGTAATTATTGAAACTTTTAGCAATCATAGAGAAATAATTACAGGTAAGATCTAGCAATAAAGAACACAAGATGCACACATGATTTTATGTGGAAACACTTGCAGGAGAAAACCATGGCAAAATATTGCTTTTATGTATGTCTTCTTACATGCTTTGTAGGCACCAACCTAATGGAGACAACAATCTTCTCCATTGAACACCGACTCAGCAAGAGATGGCAATCTCTTTGTATGAGAGGCACCAACCTCCTGTTCTCGTAAAATAGAAGGTACCAACCTTCGAAATGCATAGTAATAACAATATTTTTGAATCTACTCTAGATCACCTTTAACACTGCTCACAATTTCATCAAAAAATTGCCTTGATTTGATCTTAGGTCTGCAATATTCCTCTGCTCAGATCTGCAATATGGTCTTGAAGGATTGATCTCAAATGTTCACAAAAGTTTGCATTAAGTTTGCTCCAATTATATCTGATTTCTGCTCTCAAAATATCTGATCTCTGCTCATAAATCTGCTCTTTCTCATAGGAAAGATATTCAATGAATTGATGTAGAAATAAGCCACAACAAACTTCTATTCATACCTCTCAAACATGCCTCTTCATTCCAATGGTCTTCTCCTCTAAACCAGGTTGGCGAGCAAGATATCATTTGTTTTTTTTTTATTACTTCAAAAATAAAAACTTTTGGCCAAGGTAGGCACACCATTCAAGGAGGTCGTCCCTCTTGACGAGGGACACCAAAAATTAATTAAAAATAATTTTAATTACCCTTGACAAAGGTCAGCTCCAAGAGGGGGTCGTCCAAGAATAAAATATTGTTTTGCCTTGAATAAGTCACCTTTTACATGAACACCTTAATTTAATATCTGTGCAATCTAAAAACTAAATTTGCTCGCTCTTTGATGAGCGAAGACCGTTCATCTTGATCATAGTGGTAATATATTTGGCACATGTTAAACCTTGTCTGTCATGCAACTGATTTATTAGAATGTTTCCCTATTTGGAAGATTCCGTTCCTAATGCTCTGATTTAGTTACGATTCTCTGGCAGACTATTTCTGGATAGTTGCTAAATATTGTATCTTAGTTTTGTATATATGAGCTTCGCTCATTGTAAGTAAACACATTCAATATAATAATTTGTTCATACACTTTTATGGTATCAGAGCCCGGTTGTTTGAAATCGCGAGTTTGTTTACGAATCTGTTTGGGTCGAGATTGCTAAGGCTTTCTTCTGTTTTCATACCCTCGCGAAACCTTCGTATCAGAGCTCCTAGGGCTGTGCTTTGTCCACGACTACCACCTGTGGCGCGATCTGCAACTGCTCGCGCGGCCTACACCTTGCATTCACGCGACTGGTGTTCATCCGCGACCTGTGTCTTCGTCCGCGACCACCTGTGGCGCGACTTGCAACTGCTTGCGCGGCCTGCTCAGACAACACAAATCGGCCATCAACACAAAAACGACCTCATTGGTGGAAGCCTTTGACCTCCGTTTTCTTCAAACAGCCATTGATATCAAGAAATCTGTTTTTTTTCTGAAGTTTTCTCCAGCCGACTAGGGTTTTCTTCGAAACCCTAAATAGCTGTATCGGTTTGAAAATTTTCTTACAGATTCCTGATGGGTTTTTCGAAATCTCAACTGGGTTAGTGTCAGATTTTTTCGGGTGCCTCGGTTTCCGTGTCTCAATTTTTGAGCCAGCAGATTTGAATTTCGACTTCCGATTCTTTCTGCGTTTTCTGTCTGCATTTCTGGGTACTTGTCAGATTTTTCTGGGTCAGTCAGAAAAGTGCATTGAAATCCGTGCCTATACGGTGTATACCTAATTCTGCTTACATCATGGCATCTTTGACCAATCTGATGTTAGAAGGAAATCAGCGGTTTAATGGCAGCAATTACAATACCTGGA
>MU224630.1:1036542-1066567 GCA_018584345.1 Thuja plicata | reverse complement strand
GTTCCTAATGCTCTGATTTAGTTACGATTCTCTGGCAGACTATTTCTGGATAGTTGCTAAATATTGTATCTTAGTTTTGTATATATGAGCTTCGCTCATTGTAAGTAAACACATTCAATATAATAATCTGTTCATACACTTTTATGATTTGCCTTTTGACCTCAATGACGATTTATCCAACATCTCCTTTTGTAAGCCTTGAAATGAAGAGAAATGGGGGTCGAGATAATCATTCATTGACATTGTGCTGATACAACAATTTATTTAACCAATGAAGGCCTCATTAAACCCCATTTGCTAGAGAATTTGGTCCAAAAGTTTCCAATTGGTCATGCCAAATGATTTGGACATGTTTAGTTTGATGAGAATTCCGAGCTTGTATTTTGTACAGGTAGAGTAAGGCAGTTCTTGGACATAATATTGTTGGCGGTATTTTCACCAATATGAATAAATTATGTTTTGTTATGTATAAGGCAATGTAATGAATTAATAAGTTCTCAGGTAGTTGTAGGGAACCGATGGTTGACACTCTTAACCAATCCTTGGGTGCTTTATATTGTTAGTTGGTACCGACAATAGGACTAGCATTGTATAGACATTACATGGAATGAAAAGTTATATCTCTCTGCCAAATTATTGTGTTATGTGTTCTATTGAATTATTATGTTCTGGTACTCTGTTTATATTTCTGCTGGCTCTGAGTAATAAGCACATTCCTCGAAGGGAGTAAACATTTTGGCGCCATTGCTTGATCAAACTTGGAGATCTAGAGGAAGGCCAATAGCCAGGATGGTAGAATAATGGGCCACACGTTCGACCAACAAGTGGTAGTAACTGATAGTGATGTCAAGGACAACAGGGAAGAGACTCGAGAAGATAAATTGACGGAGGACTTGGTGCACGCGTGGGAAGTTTTGGTTGATCAATACATGCAGCGGGAGGCTCGGGAGGGAGCGGTCCCTGCAGGCACAACACGTGCCAAACTCACAGTGCAAACTACAGTCTGTGATCTTCTGGGAAGTCTTCCAAGGTTGTTGGCCCGCAATTTGATTGAATTACAAGAACAACGTTAGGAGAAGCAATAGGAGCAATGCTGACAACAGATACTACAACGATATGAGGAAAGGAACCGGAGGGAGGAGTAAGAGGGTGACACAAATAGACGCCCTACCTTCGGCAATTCCATCAATTAATGCCCCTTCTGGAAAACAAAGACAGAAGAAGACATACCAGGAGAGAGAAAGGAGAGAAAGGAGAAGCATCAATGAAATCTCTCTGAATCAAGGAGTAGAGTGAAAGGCGATGACGGTTACAGAGAATCGTCGAGGAGTCTCAAAGACCACCACAAAGCAAAAGTTGAAGTGTCAGTTGATGCCGAAGTAGAGAGAGGCTGAGCCCACTGGCAAGGAAGGTGGGATACAACGTACGTGGTGCGAGTGAGAGAATATTGCTAGGAACCGACCACTTGATGAGGTAGGAGAGGATCTTGCTGACTAAGCAAATAATCTGCCCGTACAAGCAGTGACTAACAAGGAAGACTTAGAGTCCGACTCCACATAGAGTGACCTGTCAGTGTACTTTGCACGCGATGAAGACAATGCAGAGAGAAACCTCGAGAGTGAGGTAGTTGAGTTATTTGAGAATACTTTGTTAGGCATTGATAATTTTTTTATATCAGAGGAGTCAAGGACAGGGGGGCTAGAACTAAAGACTCTGGGGAGAAGGGAGTACAAGCACGAGGGAGGTGACTAAGGTGTGGATGACGCAAGTGACTAAGGTGTGGACGACGCACGTGGACGTGTAGAGAGCTCGCGCATGGTCGAGAGTGCAAGTGAGGCACAAGAATGTCGAGAAAGAGCCACTCCATTTTGACCCGACACGCACGGTGCCGACTGAGCTAGAAAGATGAACACCGTGGAGAAACAAAGCTCCCTAAATTCATAGGGGATGGATCAGAGGATCCTGTCCGCCATTGTAAGACTTATGTGATAATATGGGGGGCCAATGGCGATGACCACGATTATTAGTTGAAGGCATTCCCTGCCACCCTATGGTGAATTGCCATCGNACTGGTACACAAACTTACCAAGAGGATGCAGAACAACATGGAATGGCTTGAAGAGAGCATTCGAAGAAGAATTCAAATTGCTACGAGATAATGGTAGAAATTTATAATAGAAAACTAGGAAAAAATGAGCATGTACAAACCTACAATTGTAGGCTGAGAGAGTTTCTTGGTAAGTTGGAAAATCAGCCAACCAATGGGCTGAAAAAGAGGTATGGTTTTGAAGGGTTAATTCCTTCCCTACGATGGACATTGAGAGTGAGAATAAGACTTCCCGAGGGAAGAAAGAGGCCAGCGATGATGACAGTACAGATGAAAGCACCAACAAAGAATCAAAGACCGTACAAGCCCTAAAAAGAGTCATGATGATGGAGTTGAGGGCCGAAAAAGAAAAAGAGAATAAAGCAAAGGGTTGTGGTGCACCGACTGCAAAGTTGAAGGCCACATGAAGGTGAATTGCCCAAAGAAGTCCTTTTGCGACATCTGTCAAGTACTGGGCCAGGAGTTCCCATACAACTTGAAGGCCAGGAGCACACAAGTGCTCTTTGCCCAAGGAAAGAAGGCAACTCCAACCATACCGCCAAGGCCAACTGCAAACTCTAATGCCTCCTTGGGTGGATACCGCAACAACTAGTGAGGGAGTAACAACAACAACATTAGTAATAACACACCCAGAAGCCGAATCCAGTACGATGTGAAGGGGCGACTCATGATCCAATGTTGGAGATGCAACGAGTGGGGTCACTTCGTGCAACATTGTCAAAGTGGGCAAGGGAGTGGAAGTTTGCTATGCAAATGGTGCGGTCCGGGAAATCATGAGGACATCGACTGTCCAAAGCAAAAGGGAGTAAATATGCTAGACATAAAGAACTCTAAGGAGGTATTGGCGATCACCAGGCTTCAGGCCAAGAAGGCGGCATACCCTGACCCCCGTACGGAGAAGGAAAGATTGCGGGAAGCCAAGGCCGATATTGAACAGGTGATGGAGGAAGAACGAAGAACTTCACATGATACTGCCAATACTCCTCTACGGTTAGAGTCCAAAAAGAGCATAATGAGACAAATGTTGCAAGCCACTGTACTCGTATGGATATTGGACCTTCCAGAGACCATGCCACAATTAAACGTGGCCATTACCAACGCACTTGGTAATAGCACTATTGGCTAGGACAATGGCAAGTCGAGGAAGGAACAAAAAGATAGTCCCACCACCACAGACCCGATGCTGTTGAGGTAGGAATTGGGAGGAAACTTATCATGGTAGAGATGGAAATAATGGGCTGAAAGCTAACAAATACTATTGTGAATGGAGGCTCTAGCGTGAATGTAGTCAGAGGAGACATGGAAGGACCTCGACAAGCCGACACTCTGGCTACCAACCTTTCATTTGGTAGGTGTCGACCAGCACGACATCAAACCAATTGGAACGCTCATGGCACATAAGGTAGTCATTGACACCCAACACTTCTTGGATTTTGTTGTCATTCCGTTGGAGAAGGCATATGATGCCTTTCTTGGAAGACGCTGGCTGATCACGGCAAAAGCGGACCACAACTGGAAGAACACACTCTCCATCAAGAGTGATGGAAGAAAGTACGTCATCGACTTGTGGAATTAGGCGGTCAGTTAGGAGCTGACATCAAACCTAGAGTGTAAGGCGGAGAATTTGACATGGAAGGAGGAGAAACGGAACCCAACAATGAAGGGGTACTAGAACTTGGGAATTGCTCGGAGGATGAAACAAATTCCTTCAATGGGTTGTTTCGCTGGCAAATAGAGGACTATGAAGTCTTCCATCCGGGCTGCAATATGTTGGAAATTGAAGAACTGGGTGTGGATATTGACACCTCCCTTCTAAGTATGGCGAGTACAAAGAGGGTGTGGTGAGAGTGGACGACACACCGATCCATCAGTTCGAGAGGGATAAGACGATCAAGTATGAGGAATCGAACATACAAAGGGTAGACCTAGGAGAGGAAAATAATCTGAAGGTGATCTTGGTCGGGGATGATTGGGACCCCGCACTCAAGACAACTGCATGAAGAATATTCATGGAATATAAAGATGTTATTACCTGGACGTACAAGGATTTGAAGGGAATACTGCTGGAGCTGTGCGTAGACTGGATTCCTCTCGTATTAGATGCACAACCCGTGCACAACCCGTACGAAAGAGGCAGTATCAGGAGAATAAAAACTATGTTGCCAAAGTATAGGAGGAAATAGAAAAGATGTTGGAGGCAAGCATCATTTTCAAGGTGCAGACAAGTGAGTGCATTTCACCCATTGTCATCTCCTTTAAGAAAGAAGCAAACCAAATCCGGATTTGTGTGGATTTTAGGTGCCTCAACGCAGTCACCATTAAGGACCCCTTTTTGATTCCGTTCACTGACAACATATTAGAGGAGGTGGTAGGGCATGAGATGTACTTGTTCATGGACGAGTTTTCTGGGTACAATCAAATTAGCATTGCCGAGGAGGACAAATTAAAAACCACGTTCGTGGTTGAAGATGGAGTGTACGTGTACAATCAAATGTCGTTTGGGCTATGCAATGCCACTGCCATGTTCCAAAGGTTAATATTACACATATTTGACAAAATGTCAGTTGACAACTTTAAAGCCTTCCTTGATGATTGGTCTATCTACAGTGGGAAGGAGACCCACTTCACGACTCTGAAGGAATGTATGGGATGGTTTTGGATGGCACGATTGGTGCTCAACTCAAAGAAGTGTCAGTTCATGGTACCACAAGGTAAACTACTCGACCACATAGTATGCAAGGAGGGATTAAAGATGGACTTAGACAGGGTGGGGGTCATCTTCCAAATGGAGAGCCCAGAGGATGTAATAGGGGTTAAATCATTTTTGGGACACATAGGCTACTATCGAAGATTCATCAAAGGCTTTGCACAGATCTCGTACCCATTGGACTGACTGACGAGGAAAAGGGAGCCGTTCGTGTGGGGAGTAGAGCAAGAAGCGTTCAAGGAACTTAAGTCCAGATTGGAGAGCGCGCCCATCCTGGCATACCCCAACTGGGACAAGGAGTTCCACGTACATGTAGATGCCTCAAACTATTGCATTGGGGCCACCTTGGCACAAGCTGGCTCTGAAGTGTTGGATCACCCAATTTTTTTCGTTAGCCGTCTCCTCTCGAGACTTGAACGAAACTACAGTACGACGGACAGGGAGGCACTCGACATGGTGCTCTCCATACAGAAGTTCTGACTCTACCTGTTGGCAACACCATTCACTTTCTACGTGGACCATCAAGCATTGATGTATTCGGTAAATAAGCCGATCATCCAAGGGAGAGTAAGTAGGTGGCTACTTCTGTTGCAAGATTTCACCTTCAACATTGTGGTATGACCTAGGAAGAGCCATGTAATAGCAGATCAACTCTCGCGTATCAAGTTGGGAGAGCCCCGTGAGGGAGTGAATGAAGACTTCCCCAACGCTCACCTATTTCAGATTGCAACACTACCTCCTTGGTATGAAAGCATCAACGAGTACCTATCCACTTCCACATTCCCTGGGGACATGCCAACAAGTGAAAGAAGAAAATTGGCCTTGAAAAGCAAGACTTTCCAACTCATCAATGGTCTGTTGTATACGATGGGGTGGACCAAGTCCTCTGAAGGTGTGTAATGCAAGACAAGATGCCGAGGGTACTAAAGGAGTCACACGAAGGGCTGGTAGGAGGCTACATGGGAACATATGCCATCGCGCATAAAGTACTACTGGCAGGGCTGTGGTGGTCGACCCTAGACACGGACCCCCGCGAATGGGTAATCAGTTGTGATACATGCCAGAGAGCAGGCAAGCCATTGAAGAACTTCATGCCCTTATTCTCATCATAGCTGTAGGAATTGTTTGAGAGGTGGGGTCTCGACTTTGTCGGACCATTGAAGGTGAGTAACATGCGCTGATGTCGATACATCATGGTGGCCACAGAATATCTTATGAAGTGGGTAGAGGCAAGGGCACTCCCAAACAACACCGTACTCAGTATGGCGAGGTTTCTATATGAACAGATCGTAGCACGATTCAACATACCCGTCTCCATTACAAGTGATAGAGGGGTACACTTCGTAAACTAGGTCATTTAGACAATGACGACAAAATTCAAGATATTTCATAACAAATCAAGTCTATACTACCCCAGGGCCAATAGTCAGGCTGAATCCACAAACAAGGTATTGGTATTGATTTTGTACAAGTCTTGTGGAGTGGAGTAGGAAGATTGGGAAGAAAGGCTCCTTGCCATAGTGTGGGCATACAGTACCTCATACAAGGCTACGACAGGATACACTCCCTTTGAGTTGATGTACGAGCAAGAAGCGGTGGTGCCACCAGAGTATACTGTACCGTGCTTTAGAATTGCGGTAGAAAATCGACTCGGGGATACAAAGAGTTTGAACTGGTACTCAAGTACAACGGTCGTAATGAACTTCAACTTGGGAAGTTCAAAGTTTGTTGGCTTGGGCCCTATAAAGTACGCGAAGTGGGTAATAACAGAGCCATTAAACTCACCACCTTGGATGACAGACCAATCAAGGAGCCAATGAACTGATCTAAGTTAAAAATCTATAACGAAAAGAAGGTACCTACTCTAGGTATCAATATCCTCGGATATTCAACCCGCATGGATTGGACAATTGGATGCAACCAAGAGATTGAAGAAGATCCAATTATCATAGAAGAACCATATAGACCAGACCTGGACTAGGCCAAACCCATGATGGCACCAGAGGAGTGGCTTGCAAGGAAGCATGTGGAAGGGATTGCCGTTCCTAGGGTACATAAACATCTCATGAATGCACGTTCGGTATGTTGTTTTTCTGGTGTGATTATCCACTGGCAATCTCATTGCCCTTCCAACCATAGACGAACAACAATCGCCTCCCCTGAGCACTCTGAAATATATTAAGCTGCACATATATTATATTCAATTGTTGTATCTAATGAGATCACACATCTCATAATATATATGCAAGAGGTGCCCTTTCACCAAGGGACGCCTCTCTTAATAATATATATTAATAAATCAAATTATAATATAGTTAAATATAAATTATATTGTCAATATAATATAATAATTATTAAATTATCATATAATATAATAATTATACAATATAATTATTATTATCACATAATAATCATATCATAATAATAATAATATTATTATCTCACAATAATAATATAATCACAGGTTTTCGACAGAGCGACTGTTAAATGGCAACCTCCACCTGCTAATTATGTCAAGATAAATTTTGATAGGTCATCAAGAGGCAATCCCGAAATTTCTGGAATTCGTGTTTGCATTAGGGATCATTTGGGTGAATTGAAGGCATTTACAGCTTCGTCTATTCCCCCATGCACAAACAATGCAACTGAAGCATATGCTCTTTTGAATGGTTTAAATTTAGCCAAAAAGATGGGATTTTCAAGAATACATATTGAAGGTGATTCAATTTTAATTGTCAATGCTTGTGTCAATAAAAGATCTTCAAATTGGAGAATTGAATATATTTTGAAGCAAATCTGGGCAGTATTAGAATACTTTTATGATTACCTTATCTCACATACAAATAGAGAAGGTAATAAAGCCGTGAATCTTTTAGCCAATATGGGGTGTGATAATAAAAATTTAGACTCCTCTATTTTGGGGCTCAGTTTAGCTAAATTGTCACAATTAGCAGAGATCTTTAGTATGGAACAAATTCAATGTAAATGTTGGTAGGGAAATATTAACACATCATTGCTCGGTCATCCACTGAAGATAGCGGCTGGATTGTTTTGATCATATCTCATCATGTGTATCTGTGCGATTAAAAGTTTCACTTAGATTCATTATGTCAAGGACAATTGCTTGATAAAGGAAAATACGTCCCCTTATCTCACACGTGTGAAATGTTCAGCTTATGTAGGTTGGCATTCTGATGAAAAGTGATATTTAATATTTGCGTTTTGAATATGATTACTGTCAGGTTAATATGCATTTAAGTGCCGTAGTATACATGGTATTTGCGTCGAAACCAGTGGTGGATGAAGTTTAACTTGTAGATGTAGTGCTCGTCGTCTTCGTCTTCCGAGCAAGGTGAGCTTCAATTTCAAGTGCCGGTTTCAACAATGGAGTATAGACCGCAGAATTACAGGGTAAATCTAAAAGTTGAGGAATGGGAGATGCCGTTTGAAGATCACATTTCTGATGAGCAGCTTGGTTATGGTTTCAACATTCATTGTCATCACTGTAAACGAAGCGTTAAGAAAATTCTTGGTGATGAAATTCTATATGCGCAGGAGAAGAGAATCATATTCTCCTCACAATTAGTCTCTATATTTCTATCAAATGTGTTGGACATCATACAGTCATGGGGAATGTTGCAGAGTATTGTGGAGAAAATTGTCAAGCCCGAATGCATATTGGGCAACAAATTACTTAAAGCGGTTCAAAAGTACGATCTGTGGAAAGGACAAGCGAATATTGGTGGGTTAATTCCTAGACATTATCTCCAGAGCAGGGAAGAGTACATAATCATCTATGATAGCATTAAACGGTCCCTTGATCAACGGAGTGTGTGTCCATTCCAGCAAGCGGTTAGGAATGTGGGGAGGGGTTTGGATTCTGAAACAAGAAGCAAGATCTATGCAATAGTCCATGCAATACTGGCGGTCCTAGGGCATGAACATGTTCTTCCTAAGTTGTCTGTACAAATTAATATAGCGGATAATCTATGGCTCCAAGGTAATTCCAGTCAACTAGGCTTTCCTAGTCGAGAATCCAACAATCCAAAGATTCCAACTTCTCCACAAGTAAACCCGATAATTCCCATTGTCTCTTCAATTGAAATTTGCGCATTTCAATTGAGGAATCTGAATTGGATATTCAACCAATGGAGGAATGATAGGTTTTGGTGTGTTCTCCAATTTTGAATTATCTTGTAGCTTGCTGTAATTTCCAGCTGCCTGTGATCGTATATATTCTTGTTAGGCTTTTTGGTGATATGGGTATGTATATATGAGTCACAATTTTTCCTATTTAGTATGAGTACACAATGACAAAAGGGAGATTTTGGGAATTATGTTCTATTTTGCGGGGTGATATCAGGGCGCAACAATGATACTATTTACAAGCACCTACTTGGATGGCGGTTATTGCTTAGAGTTTTATTTCATTCTACATTCGCAGAGTCACGGTACCAGTCGAAGGCTATATGTGTATAACAGTTGAAGACATGGACACCGAATGCCAGAGTGAGATGTTACCCCACATGTCGTGCATTGCCTCAGAATTTATATATTGGTTACATTTAAAGTAATTTTGTTATTTGGGATTTCTAAGTGTAGCTTATGGGCATCCTTTGGTGCCCAATTTTGATTACAAATCTTTATGTAGTAGGGGTTAGTATAATTTTTTGAATGTATAGATTTTATGGGGGTTAGATTTTTAGGGTGGACTTTAACATACATTGTACTTTTTGAGCTAGTATTGGAGGTTTTCTTTCTAGTTCTTTGCTCCAGGAGCTCTTGAACCAGTTATTATATATAAATATATATTCAATGGCTTGCCACTTTTGACCAAAAAAACAAAAATATAATCACAACCTTTGTGATGTCTATGTCGGCCTGTGGATTCCGACCACAACTATAATAAAATCAACACTCCCTCTTAGCTAGGGAGGAATCCTTCTCGATAATAGATGATCGACCATTGTCTCAAGTGATGCAATGCATCACTTGAGATGATCTGATGTCTTAAGGTTCGTCTCTCGACACTACCTTCAACACTCCCTCTTAGCTAGGGAGGAATACTTATTAACAAATTACATTTCCTTATTGTAATGATTGACCACAATGGCTACATCCATATGTGGAAAGATATCACCTCTTGTGATATCAACCATCATGGCTTATCCATAGATATAACCTCACGTGATATCCACCATTATGACTTTCCATAAATATCACCTCATGTGATATCCACCATTATGGCTAATACATAGATATCTCCTCACGTAATATCCACCATTATGGCTTTCCATAAATACCACCTCACGTGATATCCACCATTATGGCTTATCCATAGATATTAATTCCTGAGATATCAACCATTATTGTGAGATTGTCACCTCACAATGATGGTAAGATGCACAAGTGTTTATCATTGTGAGATCGTCACCTCACAGTGATATTCACCATGGCGCATCCAGAGGGTAAACACACAAGTACAAGAAAATCTCCATGGACTCTCACATGGTGTTGTCATGGCGTCACACACATGACATCCACCATGAACCATATCAGAGGGTGGTGATAAGGGCTTACACCTCAAGTCTCTCTCAAAGAGAAATGCATTAATAAGGGATCGCACCTCAAACTTCTCCCTCAGAGAGAAGAATTCATTAAAGTACATCTCAAGAAATCATTGATGCTGAGACTCCCTCTCAGCAAGGGCTTCAATCTCCAGAACTCCAAGCTTTATCTCAAAAATGCACAAACTTCACTTTGGCAAGAGGCTTGGTGAGAATATCGGTTGTCTGTTCTTCAGTTGCAGATCAACTGAGTCTTATTTGATCGGAAGTCAAATAAAGCAAATCCTCTAGTTGCTCTCTTTGAATCTCTAAGGCTAACATCAACCTCTTGACCTCCTCGTCCAAGGTTGCCTCCGATGGTCTGTTAGACTCCCTCTGAATGTTAATTCTTCCTCTTTGAAAAGACTATATAGGCTCTTCCTCTTCGAAAGATGTCTCAACTCAGTCCCATGACACTACTGCACATTCATGATGGATGAAATCTTCACATGAACTACATATATCAGATTTCCTGAACAATGAGTCCACCGTGCAACAACCACATGAGCATGTCTGGGCAAATCTGTCTTAGACACAAGGGATGGGAAAATGCCCTTTCTACATCCAGTATTTTTTTTGCATCTCATCCTTCAGAATACGGTGCTCGATATCAAGAAGCCGAGCTCTTCTTATAATCTCATCTGTGGACATCTTATAACATCCTCTCACAATTGTTTTTAAATAATGTGCACTGCAAACTTAATTCAATGATTAAAGAATGGTAAGTTTCAAGCTGAAAAGAAATTTGTAGAGACTTCTTTAGTCGTGACAAACATTGCAAACCACGGTCATAAGAGGTCCACGTTGCACCAAAGAATCTCTGAAAGTTTCATAATAGTAATTCGGGTAATTTCTGATCTGGGCACTTTTCCTGTCGTTATTAATCTGTTCTAATCGCGTCTCCATCTTTAGGAATATATAGATTCTTATTTCCTTCAATACCAAGGAGGCCAATGTTTGCAAGAAAATAATGAGGTTGACAAATCAATGCGTCTTCATATCACAAGCCGATGAGTTATCATTTTGCTGATGAATGTTGTGGGCAAGCTGCCACCAAACAATCCTTCACAAAACTTAGCCAATGCCTCAACACACAGTGATGTAGGAGATCTGCAAACATACAAACTGTGTTCCAAGCAGACCAATAAAAGAGCGTTGGTTAAAGAATCAAAGCAAATATTGGTCGATAGGTTGGACTCCTCTGAGAGAAGTGAATCCGTGGGCAATAAGATTTAAGGGTCGATCAAATTGATTCCCAAGAAATGCCAGCCATGAACAAAATAGGTTGCGGGCCAAGATGACTCCCTGTCGTGGATTATTCACCACAGGTTTGCCATGTGCTCTTTAATTTACAAATGCCGCACCTAATGTACAAAGAACCACACTCAATTGATTGGGTTTTCGCAGCTTTGACCGGATATACGGTCAACCCCTTTGGACCTCCACTACCACCGCTGTTTGGAAGGCTCGCAGTGATTCCTTATTGTTCGTGTATGGAAGGTATGCGCTATGGCGTGGATTTTCGTTTGTCCAATCACTTGCCGCTGCGTAGAAGGCGTGGATTTGGGAAGCACCGCCTTAAGAAAAATAAAAACACCAATGACGTGTGGGCCCTTCTATGGCGTTGTCACAGTCCAACGTGAAGAAAGTTCCTCACGTGTTGCATGTTCTGTGAGGTTGCCTCTGCTCCTTGCTTGGGACAACGTGGCTTGAGGTCTGACCACATTCACAACAGGAAAAATGCAGAAGATGGGCTAGGCTAATCACGACAATATAAAGGCTCAAGCAGCCTGTGAATCAAAGTAACTTCCGAAGGACAACAAATACCCTTTACGTCCATCATAGTCTTTGACACAACCTGATTCTCCACAATTCCTGTATTCCACTCGATCCCATTTACTGCAAGGTAAGGAAGCAGACAACGATGCAATTTCCATTTTGCGATGGTTGGATTCTTAGAATCCTTCTATTGTGATCTTCATTTCCTTTGGCTTGCAAAACACGATCTCTAAGCAGGACACGAGAGATCCAAGCTTGTTCCTGCTCTGATACCATGTTTTTTTGGTGTGCTCGATTATCCACGGGCAATCTCATTGCCTTCCCAACCATAAACGAACAACAATTGTCTCCCTCGAGCACTCTGAAATATATTAAGCAACACATTATATTCAATTGTTGTATCTAATGAGATCACACATCTCATAATATATATGCAAGAGGTGCCCTTTCACCAAGGGACACCTCGCTTAATAATATATATTAATATCTCAAATTATAATATAGTTAAATATAATAATTATATTATCAATATAATATAATAATTATTATATTATCATATGATATAAAAATTATACAATATAATTATTATTATCCCATACTAATAATCATATCATAATAATAATAATAATTATATATGATATAATATAATTATATTATCACATAATAATATAATTATATTATCTCACAATAATAATATAATCACAACCTTTGTGATGTCTATGTCGCCCTGTGGATTTCAACCACAACTATAATAAAATCAACACTCCCTCTTAGCCAGGGAGGAATCTTTCTCGATAATAGATGAGCAACCATTGTCTCAATTGATGCAATGCATCACTTGAGACGATTAGATGCCTTTAGGTTTGTCCGCCTGACGCTACCTTCAACACGGTACACTGACATTATGGGTATGAATTAACAACTAGTGGAAGTGGATGTCACCCTACGAAGGGAGATGTGAAGGCATTGATGAGGAAGTGGAGGAGAAACATAAGCTGGAGCAAGCCGGGAAGGAGAAGGTTCGAGAGGAAGTGGAGGAGGTAGATCTGGAGGAGTATGGTGTCACTCTCAGACCATGCCTAAAAATGGTGGTGAAAGCTGATGACTTATTCATTGATGAAGGGGATGGCTATACTGATCACATCATTGAAAAATGCACCGTCGAAGGAAGCCCCATACCTGCCTACTCCCAATGCTTTATGGAAGGTGATCCCGAACCCTGTCGGACCTCCCATAATGAATGGTGCAGTATGGTACCACAAGTACGGTGGCCGCTACCTGGATGTAAGTTATAAAGGCATGGGACCAACACCACTAGTGGACAAACTATTCGACCTTGAATACATGGAAACCTATTGTGAAAATGAATGCTACAAGCATCCTCGGGAAAATGTGGCAATATGCATCAGAAGTTAAGGTCTAGACCAACGTAGAACCAAAGGGAACAAAAAGAAAGATGGAGCAGAAGGATGAACGACCACTAAAAAAGCAAAGATATGGGGGGAAGGAAAACAAGACAAATAAAGTCAAAGCAAGGAATCATTTGGGAATAACAAAAAGAAGACTCAAGGGGAAATGGACGAGGAAACCAGAAAGTAAAATGGTAAGCCTGAAATTGAAAAAAAAAAGGTATGCATTTCTATAAAAAATTGAGGGTCAAAATATTGAAAACGAAAAAGCAAAGGGTTAGGAAATTAAACATAAAATTATTATCCCTTAAACTATTAGAATTTGAAAGTATTATAAAAAATAAAAGGGAGATTCCAATAGAAAAAATAATAAAAGAAATAAAATGGGAAAGAAAAAAAGAACATAAAGTAAAGAAATTATTTTTCTTTATAAAATTAAGATGTTTTGTAAAATACCTAACCTTGGAAAGGAAAAAGTTCGCCTACAAATTGTCATTAAAAAGGATTACTAGTTCAAACACCGCTAAGGTAGGAGAGCTATTGCATGAGGAAGAAAGAGTGGACCACTGGAGGGTTGCTGCATGAAGGAGAAATAGCAATGCAACACAGACCATACGATTGCAGCCATATGAAGGGGCAAAAGGTAGAACGTACAAGGGAGAGAGTATCGTATGGATACCACTTCACGGTTATAGATGCATAGAGAAGACTGTATAGAAACAATCGTATGGGTAGACCATACATACATCACCGTACGGGCACAATGACACGCGAAGTCACCATAGAGACGTACACCGTTCGAGCAGGGAGAAGAATTCTCCGTACAACATATATGCGTGCAGAGGAATTCCAAAGTAACTGTACAAGAGTGTTGTAATGTCCCCACCTCCTATGTTGATTGTAGCTTGACTCCTTGATACAAAACCTAATTGTTAGTACATTCCACATAATGATATACATATATATTTTAATGAAAGAAAAATTACATTCTAATTCCCAATTAGTTCCCACCTAATCCTTAGGGAGAGTCCAAAATCAGGTCCCTAGTTCTCTGGTGAGGACCTCCAGGGGCTCTAGTTGCCTTATGGCCAAATCTAGAACAGTCCTCAACTATTCACCATCTCATTTTGGTTTATCTCCACTAAGGCCTCCAGTATAACCAACATTGGTTTATCCATCGATATAAGTCTTGGGGAGAGATTCCATCTCTTCCCAAGCCTTATGGATACCCATCAAGGTGTATCCCTCTATCACATATATTTTCCATCACCAATATATATATATATATATATATATATATATATATGGTCTCTAAGAGATTATCAAAATCTCACTCTTGANATATATATATATATATATATATATATATATATATATATGGTCTCTAAGAGATTATCAAAATCTCACTCTTGATTCCCACTTGGAATCATTGGCATTCATTAAGAATGCCCTCCACCAAGCTTGGCTTGGATCATTTTATGACATTCATTAAAAATGCCCTCCACTATGCTTGGATCACTTTATGGCATTCATTTAGAATGCCTGCCCTCCACCAAGCTTGGCTTGGATCATTTTATGACATTCATTAAAAATGCCCTCCATCAAGCTTGGCTTGGATTGTTTTATGACATTCATTAAGTATGCCCTCCACCAAGCAAAGCTTGGATCGTATTTATGATTAATAAACATAAATAAAATTTATTATACCTGTGCTTAGTTGTTAACTAAGTCTGATCTGCTTATCATCAACTTTATACTTATTAGATTTGCAATATCCTTCAGTCTGTGTTGTTCAACTTATATCTCTGATTATGATTTGCTGAATGTTGATTGTAATAAGATGTTTTATTAGAGTGATTGTTTTCGTAATGCTGATTGATATATAATTATATCTTTTTTTCTGAAGAAAATCTGATACTTATAAAGGGTGCTGACTGTAGGTTTACTGCAGTCTTGATACCAATATTATTGGCTGTTTGCAAGATTAATATTTAATATAAAATATAGACTGCTGTTCCTGCTGCTGATGGTACTGCTGACTGTACCAACAATATGTGATTGGTCTGCTTGTATATCCTTTTCTCCTAATCGATGCCTTTCCTCCATTGCTTCCTTGACTTAAGTTTCCCCTAGGTAGGGAGGGAGAGTAACGACTCTCCTTAAGGGTTGCGACTTGGTAGGCGCAACTCTTAAAGTTAGTTGTACTCGTTACTATATTTATACTACTAGTTTATAATATATATTATTAATATTTGATGTTTATAATTTTTTTGATGTATTTGATATTATATTATAATATAATATTAAATATACACAGTATTAAATATTTAATATGTGAACATTAAATATATAATATTACATATTATATGTTAACATTAAATATTATAATATATTAAATAATATAATATTAGATATTACATAATATAATATTAAACATTAAATATTAATGATAATATCAAATATTATAATATATGATAATGTTAAATATGATAATATATACATAATATTTATATTTATATTAAATATGTACATGATATTATATATATTAAATCTATTTTTATATTTTGATTATTATTTATCTTTCATGGCAAGGTTTTAATTGATTTTCTTTATTTGTCATTTTTGCAATTTTGTCTCTTGGAGACTTCACAAAATGGGTGTGAAAACAATGAGGATATTGCCAATAGGGCTTTGAACGGGGGACATGACAGTCCTGCCCTCCCAAAATTTCTTGTCCTCAATCAATGATAATTCTAACCAAATCTCTCGATATGAATAGCCTCTAATGTACAATGAACTTCTAATGCTCCCTTGATCCTGCATGATCTATGCTCATGTGCTTTGCTCTTTTACTAGCAATCTCATTTGTCTCTTCATCATAAGCTTCTTCTATTCGGTGCAATTGTCCTCTCTTGCATTGATGATTACGTTCCCATGGTTCTTTACGTTTGGAACATAATCCTTTCTTTTGTAGATCCTCTCTCCTTTGGCATCTATGACCGATACTCCACAGTTCTTTGCATAGATGACACATCTTTATTTGGTTGTCCTTTCTTGGCCCTTCATCCCTATGTGAGTTTCTAGATGGAAGATATTGAGTTTTTTCTTTAGAAGTATTGGTTTCAACCTTCATTATTTTTTGTATAGCTTGTCCCAATGTTTGGGGTTCCAGGGAATTTGCTATATTTTTGATAGTTTTAAGCCCTCCAATAAATAAATAGGCGGGTATACTTTAGGATAGATCAGGAACCATGACAGACAATTTTTGAAATTCATTATCAAAGTTTTCTACGGTTCCCGTTTGCTTAAGATGTGTTAATTCTTTGAAATACCACTCACGATGTTTTTGGTCGAACCTACCAATGAGCCTTTGGGGGAACTCACTATAGGTGGTGACACTTCAGTGACCCTGAGTAGTGATGCCTTGATGCCACCAATTGTGGGCTATTCCAAATATGTGGAGGGTGGCAAATTTAATAGCGTTTCTTCGATCATAGGACTAAGAGATAAATAAGTGTCAAATTTTTGGACCCATGATTGTGCGGTAATTTTGTCGGAACCATCAAAACATGGTAGATTCATTTTGTTTATTTTTTATTTGAAATCTTTATCTGAATGGTTCTTTCTCCTAATTTAATTGGCTTGGGTCTTGACTTCATAATACTCTTTGAAGGGTATTCGATTTTGAATTGCTTGGTCTAGCCCAACATACATTTGAGAAAGTTCTTCTACATCGTTTGTGATGGGCTCTTCTTCCATGATGGGCTCTTCTCTAGGTAAAAATGGAGGAATAGTTTGGCTAAGGATGGAATTTTGGGTGGAATGTTCATTCTTAGAATGGTTGGAATGAGTATCCCTCCCCGAATTTGGAATTGGTCTTTCATTATGGATATTGTTCTTGCTTTGAATAGCTTGGAGGATCAATTGATTAGTCCTCTCAAATTTATCATTGGTTTGTTCCATGAAACTACTAAGTTCATTTGCCAATTGGTCGGCCATGGCTGTTGCACTCTTTCTACGTTGATATGTTTGCATGAGCTATCTTCCACAGGATGGCAGGATTATGCTCTAATACCACTGTAATGTCCTTACCTCCTAGGTTGATTGTAGCTTGATTCCATGATATGAAAATCTGCAACAATTGTTAGTACATTCCACATAACGATATACATATATATTAATGAAAGAAAAACTACATTCTAATTCCCAACTAGTTCCCTCCTAATCCTTAGGGAGAGCCCAAAATCAGGTTCCTAGTTCTCTCGTGAGGATCTCCAGGAGCTCTATTTGCCTTGTGGTCAAATCTAGAACAGTCTTCAACTATTCACCATCTCATTTTGGTTTATCTCCACTAAGGCCTCTAGGATAACCAACATTGGTTTATCCATCAATATAAGTCTTGGGGAGAGATTCCATCTCTTCCCAAGACTTATGGATACCCATCAAGGTGTATCCCTCTATCACATATGCATATGTATTTTCCATCACCAATATATATATGGTCTCTAAGAGATTATCAAAATCTCTCTCTAGATTCCCACTTGGAATCATTGACATTCATTAAGAATGCTCTCCACCAAGCATAGCTTGGATCATTTTATGACATTCATTAAGAATGCCCTCCACCAAGCTTGGCTTGGATTGTTTTATGACATTCATTAAGAATGCCCTCCACCAAACAAAGCTTGGATCGTATTTATGATTAATAAACATAAATACAATTGATTATACCTGTTCTTAGTTGTTAACTAAGTCTAATTTGTTTATCATCAACTTAATACTTATTAGATTTGCAATATCCTTCAGTTTGTGTTCTCTAACTTATATCTCTCATTATGATTTGCTGAATGTTGATTGTAATAAAATGTTTTATTAAAGTCTGATTGTTTTCATAATGCTGATTGGTATATAATTATATCTTTATTTCTGAAAAACTCTGATACTTATAAAATGGGTGCTGACTGTAGGCTGTTTACAAGATTAATATTTAATCAAAAATATAGACTGCTGTTCCTGCTGCTGGTGGTACTGCTGACTGTACCAACAACCTATGATTGGTCTGCTTGTATATCCTTTTCTCCTAATTGATGCCTTCTCTCCATTGCTTCCTTGACTTAAGTATCCAGTAGGTAGGGAGGGCTCCTTAAGGGTTGCGACTTAGTAGTCACAACTCTGAAAGTTAGTTGTTACTATATTTATATTACTAGTTTATAATATATATTATTAATATTTGATGTTTATAATTTTTTTCATGTATTTTTATTATATTATATTATAATATTAAATATATATTAATGATAATATTAGATATTATAATATATGATAATGTCAAATATGATAATAGATACATAATATCTATATTAAATATGTATATGATATTATATATATTAAATCTATTTTTATATTTTGATTATTATTTATCTTTCATGGCAAGGTTTTAATTTATTTTCTTTATCTGTCATTTTGCAATTTTATCTCTTAGAGACTTCACAAAATGGGTGTGAAAACGATGAGGATATTGCCAACAGGGCTTCGAATGAGGGACATGACAAGTGCACCGTATGACATAGACCCATATGAAGTGATTTCAAGCCCTGCAAAGGAAGTTATTTTAGGCCGTACGGGTCAAGCATACACCCTGTACTCACAAGCACATATACCGTACACCATTTCATACACCGTATACTAATTCAAACACGGTACGCATAAGCACATGGTCCGTATGGACAGGTAGGGACAAACAAGTGTAAGGAGCAACAATGGTATAGGTGTCGTACGACTTGAGGATTGAGAGTGGACCGTACGACTGAGGGTATAAAGACTCAATGGTGTAGGTCAGTTATGCGGACCCAAGTACGGGAAGTTATGAGATAAAATATAAAGCTGGGAATGACAAAAAGAAGGCTTCTCAAGCAGGTATGGCGACTTCTAGCAGCAAGAAGAAAATACAGGCAAAAGTGCAAAGGGATGGAACAGTAACAGTGCAGTGTCTCACATTCAAGAGCGTCACTCATAGCGAGTGTAGAACTTGGTGGGAGAACACTCCAAACAATCATTAGGTGAAAGATTCCCTGTGAAACGGTAAGGTGGATAAAATAATTCTAATGCCTATGTTCGATCTTTGGGAATTTGAACTAGTTTTGCGCACGATGGTTGCAGAAGATGATCGCCATTCACACAAGTCTACAATACAATACTTTGGGCACATAGTGGTGGTATCTTTCTGGCCAAAGGAGTTCACCAAGGTATTCAACGTTCCTTCTAAGGGCCATTTCGCAATGAAACCCTCATCCAAAATGACTACTGAAGAAAAAGAATTGTTGCTCAAGTTAGTATGCAGGCCTGACTTCTCTGCATAGGAATGGGACAGTTTTTGGAGTAGCAACAACAGTAGGGGACTGAAGAAATCCTTCATTGTTTCACCAAAGTGGAAGTTGTATTCTTGATTTAGTGAAAAGAAGGCTTCCAGGATCAAGCATGGCCTGTGATATAGTCATGTGGATGATTGAGCTAATGAATGACCTCATGAATTGGAGGGTGTACAACTAGGCACAAGTACTCTCAGAGGGCATTAAGGATTTTTTGAGCCTCAAACATAAAACTTTCTGCATGCCTCATCATGCCATAGCGTTGTTTTTGAAAGCCCTGTGAATGAAAGTACCACTAGACTAATGGAGAAAGTTCGTACCAGCAAGTAGGGTTGAGTCGTATAAACTAACCATGTACTACTAGATGCATTTGGACACTCTCACGGCTAGAGGGGAGCCCCTTTGAAAGAGGCAGCGATAGGAAACTACAACCAGTACATAGGAGGACAATGACAGTGAGGGGGAAGAGGAGATCGTGGTAGTCTCTTCCTTGGAGAGTGAGAGCGGAGTAGAGGAAGGGTTTCGTACGGTGCCGCACGGAGGGGATAATGAAGAGGTACAGGAAATGACAGGGGTAGTCGAGGGGGAGAGTGCCGAGGAAGAAGTCTTAGTGGCAGAGAGGACGACATTGGTAGTGGCCAATTAGGGAGTGAAAAGATATACAGTGCCTAAGATTGTATTTACACCAACATATTTCCCACCCAACGCATGCTTGATCACGCCTCAGGGGGCATGTCAGGTCCATTCAACACACAAGGTGTTTGATTTGATGGACAAGCTGGGGCCAACCACACTTCGCATTACTACATTGCGAGGAGTTGAGGAGGCTGCTCCTGTGGCTTTGGCGGTAGCACCGACAGGCAAAACTATCACTCCCACAGCGGGTGGTGTGGTCCCCACGGCCGATGATTCGGTCCCCATGACCGAAGGTACGACCCCTATGATCGAAGGTTCAGTCCCTACGATCGAAGGTACGACCCCTACAATTGAAGGTTCAATCCCCACGACGGAAGGTTCACCAGCTAGAGATGTAGGAGGGAAGAGTATGACACTTGTACATCATGACACCACAGGAGATGTGGATGGAGACACGACAGGAGGGGATGCAACACTTGTGCAACACGTTGACACTAGGATGGATAATATTTTGGACAAGTTCGAGATAGACATTGCTGAAATCTCACCCGCTCTCCTACTTTGTTGTTGGTTCAACATTTCCGGCAGACAGACGTCCAGTATGAGCCAGAGCCCATAGGTGGGGGATCTCTTAGAGATCAAGAGGTGGTACCAACAACAAGAGAAGAGGTAATTGAAATTGAAGAAGAGAGTGTGCACCAGGCCGACATCTCTTTATAGTTGGCTATAGGGATAGGGGATGATACTGGTAGAGTTGTGTAGGATGAGTACATTCAGGTTTCCAAACCCGACCCACGGGATGCCATAAGATCATTGCAGAGGTATTTTGCAGAATTAGAGGGAGTGGTTGTAATGGCATGCGGGATGACAAACCTTACTAAACAAATAGACATGGGTCACGTCTCAAGTAAGTTACAAAGGCTTTTGGAGTTTATGATACGAGGATGCCAACATGCATTTGCAGATCACTTTACAACTTGGGGGTAGCCACTCAGAGAGACGCAGGAGATGGTAGAGACATGGTGTAGACCATACATTCTAGAGTAGAGTGGTATGATGGGTGCTCTCTGTAGCATGGAGCAGGCATTTAGAGATACATTTCTCCAACTCTAGAGAGCTACTTAGTGTAGGAAAAAGGCAGAAAAGGAGCACCAGAAGGCAGAGGAGGAACGCGTGTTGGCAGTGCAGCGAGAAATTGTGACCCAGGAGAAGCTCGTTACATTGGAATAAACAGTTGGCACATGAGCAAGTGGTGTAGTTAGGGAAGGAGACAACTTGCAGAGGTAGAGGGCGGTTGGGAGCCATTGTGGGAGAGCTGGAGAAGACGAAGAGACTTGATGGATGCTGTCACACTGGTGAGAGCTTCTCGGGAGAAACAATTGATAGCAAAGTGTGACTAGCGACTCATTTGACAGTAGCTTTCTAAACCGACGTCATCGACCACTCTAGGGGCATCCTCTCACCCTCCCTCCCAGCAGTTGTTCTTATTGTATTGCATCAACTCGTTTTTGCTTTGTCATCTGGAAGACAATTACATTTTTTTTAGGGGGGGGTTGATATTGGTGGTAGTTTCGCCAATCTGAATAAATTATGTTTTGTTATGTATAAGGCAATGTCATGATTAAATAAGTTCTCGAGTAGTTGTAGGGAACCGATGGTTGACACTCTTAACCAATTGTTGGGTGCTTTATATTGTGAGTTGGTATCGAGAATAGGATTAACATTGTATAGACATTACATGGAATGAAAAGTTATATCTCTCTGCCAAATTACTGTGATATGTGTTCTATTGAATTATTATGTTTTGGTACTTTGTTTATATTCCTGTTGACTCTGAGTAATAAGCACATACCCAAAAGGGAGTAAACAATATTATCTTCAATCTGTGTTTGTTGGATGAAGAATGATTGAGTTGGAGATATGAACTTGGATAGTAGGGGCTATAATGTGTTGGCTTACTTTAGAAACAATATTTCTCTAGGTTTTGGGGACAACAATTTTTTTTTTTTGGGACTTTGAGGTTAGTGGGGGGAATGGATATATAAGTGTTCATTTAAATTTCTAAAATATAAATAAATAAATAAAATTAATATCAAATCACCCATGCGTTAGATGCATCAAATACCAATTACTAATTATCATTACCCTTATATAAAACATTAATTTAATTCCATCATAGGATACATTATATATAATTTACAAATGATCAAATAAACAAGAAGTGATAATAGCAAAGAAAAATTATAGTACAAATGCATGAGCAATATGGCTAAAATATTTGCTTTATCAACCTAGATCCACATTCGTTGAATGCTTCCTAGCCGAAAACAGGTAAAGTTTAGCTTTATCTGCAAGAAGGCAATCTTGCTAAAGGTCATCAATAGTAGTTTTTTTGCTGTTTTAATTGCATGCCATTGGTGTTGAGCTGATGTCCCTAGGGATTTTACAGCTTCATCCTTGTGCTCTATAATGGTGGGATGCCTTCAGAAACATCCCTCAAATTGAGGGGATGCCCATTATTTGTTTTTTGGATACATGATGGGTACATACTTGAGCTCTTAAAATGTCCCTATTCCCAAGGATGAGTTAAAAACCTCAAGGATGGCTAAAATATTTGCTTTATTAAGCTTGATCACCATTCATTGCATGTTTGTGAGCAAAAAAAAGGGTAAAATTTAACTGTCTACAAGAAAGCAAATTCAATAACGGTCATCATCCTTGGTGATAATGTTTTTTTTTGCCTGTTTTATAAACTACATTCCATTGGGATGACCTCTTTTTATGAGGGATTCTAGGGCTTACCCCTTGTGTTCCATAATGGAGGGATGCCCTTAGAAACATCCCTCAAATTGATGAGCACGTACTTGAGCTCTCAAAATGTCCCTATTTCCGAGGATGAGTTAAAAGCCTCAAGGATGGCTAAAATATTTGCTTTACTAAGCTAGATCACCATTCATTGCATGTTTTTGAGCCAAAAATAGGTAAAATTTAGATTTGTTTACAAAAAGGCAAATTCGCTAAAGGTCATCATCCTTGGTGATAATGGTTTCTTTTGGCTGTTTTATAAATTACATTCCATTGGAGATGACCTATTATTGCGGGGGATTCTAGGGCTCATTCCTTGTGCTCCATAACAAAGGGATGTCCTTGGAAACATCCCTCAAATTGAGGGGATCTCCCCATGTTTTTTTTATAAGTAAAAGATGGTAACGAAGTTGAGCCTCAAAATGTCTCTGTTCCCAAGGATGAGTTGAAAATCTTAGGGATGCTAGAGCTACCAAAATGTTCATGTTTGGAGGGTAGAGTTAAACAACCTAGGATTTGTCCTCAGAGTACACTTTATAGACTATATTACAGAGTGCAATTGTTTGAAAGTGCACCATACTCTTTGCTTTGGATTTTTAGGGGATGAGGATCAGCCAGGTTTCATGTTATTTGTAAGATTTGGCTATGGAGATAGCCAGCCAAGATCTAGAGGCCTAATGAAAAGCACAATAACAAGAGAGAATCGATATGACAAGAATAAGCTATATTCTCACCAAGAATGCAATAGAATAGCTCAAATTGAATATTACAAAGGAGACCCCTTGGTTAAGTAGGCCAAGGTGAGACGTAGGAATGCATAAGATTATGACAAGTGTCTCAATCTAATGACATGGTATATAGAGTGATAACTTATCACCCACCTAATGTGGAAAAGTGATAGTGTGACACATCTACTAAAGGTGGATCACCCTCCAAAGGTGGAAAAGTGAAAAAGTGATAAGTCCACCAAAGGTGGAAAAGTGAAAAAGTGACGAGTCCACCAAAGGTGGAGAAGTGAAAAAGTGATAAGTCCACCAAAGGTGGAAGTCCCACTTAAGGTGGAAAAGTGAAAAATGGGATAATACCACCAAAAGTGGGAATGTTCCTATGTGGTCCCTACGTAAACTTAAGTAATATGTGGGTTTAGAACCTAGGAGAAGAACTTACTAGGTACAACACTTAAACACACCAACATAATTGCCTCAAAACTTGCTTATTTTGGTGTGATTTTTCTAGCACTTTCAGTTATTATTTTTTAAAGACATTACAAAAACTTTGATAGAACAATGCTTAGCAACCATCCAATTCTGTTGCTTTATCTTTGTCAAAAGAGAACAATTTCTTTGATTTCCGCTTTTGTAACTGATAGAAGAATGCAAAATTACAGACACTATGTCTCAAAGTACTAAGAGCAAATTAGTTAACTTGGATTGTACAAATATTGGTAAAGTAAAATCCACTTCACAAAATATTTACAAAAAATTACAAAATAAAAAATGAAGTAACAATGGAAAGGAAGAGGAGAAAATACTATTTGGCAATCAAAATAGTATGATGGCCTAAGGTTTTTGTCATTATTTAGGGAAAAGTGAATCGTACAACATCCATCCTTTCACAGTATGATGACTTTGCATTGTATGGCACATCATTAGGCTTTCGGGATATGGCTTCAAATATTATTTCCCATGGTATGGTGGCTTAGTGTATGGTTGGTTTCTTTTTCCATTGTACGGTGACTTCTTTAACAACATCCTATTCATGCAGTACACTTGAACCATTCCTTCCATCGACATAGCATATGATAAGAGAACAATGTACAATGGGGGTGCAATGTATGGGAAGGGTACAACGTACGATATGAAGGGTAGTGTTGGGCAAGGAACACCATAAGATGTTTTTTCCACCACACTATGATAGGCTGATAGCGTACGGCTGGTGGTTGTGCATAACGTATGACCTTCTTAGTAATCTCTTCATCGTATGGCATTCCCATTCTCTCCTCATCGTATAACATTTCCACTATCTCCTACAATATTCTTAGTGTCTACTCATTGCAGACCCTTCAAAAACATATTTCTTGCATCGCAGCCCTTAAAAAACATATTTTTTTGCATTGTACGACTTTTCAAGAAACATATTTCCTGCATTGTATGACTTGGTGGCATTGTTGGACAACTACAATCCCTCATTGCACAACAATACTCACACATGGTATGACGACATTTATAACTGGTTGATCACACCGTATGTCATCTTGGGGGCCGCGTGTGGAAAGCGATTTCATTCTTGGTTGACATCATATGTAGGCTAAAAACTTTAAAACCTCTATTTTCTAGCTTTGTCAGCATTGCTTTTGGCCTATTTAAAAATCCTGAAAATGATGTGCGGCATGAAGAGTTATGTGGTTTTGAAGCTCTTAATTTGGGCTTGGCGGTCTACAAGGGGTTCTGCCCCTTGACCCTGCTAAAGACACTGCCCCAGACTCCAATTGCACTCATTTGATTTGCTAGCTACAATCCATGTCCAAGTTTGCAAAGTACACTTACAATTTTGTTACAAGTCCTTGGGCAATTTATCGTCATCAGTTTGGAAAGTCTTCCATAATGCTAGTTGATCTTTACTTGTCGTTTGGAAGACGACTTTTTTCTTATTTTGGGGGGATGATTGGCTAAGCCTCTAACCCTTCTTTGCATTGAATCTCACCCCTACACCCTGGTTCTTGATCTCATGTCAAGTTTCCATTACCTTGTGGTGATATTAGATGTCTTATAAGTCCTTGTTTGTGTGTTTTATGTTTACTGGGCTTGATATTGGCGAGGAGAGCACTGGCTTGTTGGTCTCATTTCAATCTAGCATCTGTTGCAATTTCAAACCTTGTCAGTGCATTCTGTTAATTCGAAAATGCACTCAACATCGAATCTTTACTTAATCCTAAGGTTCATGCATCTCCTAAGTGGTCTCTTGAAATGTGTAAGTGATGTATACCAGTTTCTTGCACCTGCAAATTAAATTGCAAAGAAGATTGCAATGTTCTGTGTTAACTCATGCATGTGAACACTGTCAAATGGAAGAGAACTAAACAGTCATGTAACCAACTATTCTGTATCCATTTGTGTACACAATGTTATTCTATATTATCATTTATCCTAAGACTCAGAAATTACTACAACAAACACAGTTGTAGAATAAAGAAACATTGACTACGTAGTGTTTAGACTTCAGCCCCTGGCTGTGCATTTCCTCCCTCTATTCTATCCTCAAAACTAAAAACTCTCCCAAAAATCGATTCTCCTAATTACCTATCCATCCCTAATTATTTAATTTAAAAATAGAAGTATTGTAACAGCTGTAGGCTAAAAGTTTGACAGCAGCAAAACTGCCAAACTTTTAACTAAAAGTAGTACAAATAAAGTCTAAAAAAACTGAACCAGGTGCAACTCCTTGAGAAAGTTAAGGAATATGCTCTGCATTAGTTAGGGCTCCTTTATGCCATAGATGTGTTTGAGTTCAACATGGATTTGTGGCAGGTTTATTCCTTCAATTGTTTGCCGCACACACATGATATTGTAATGCCAGCCAGGCTATGTGGCAATTTCTTGCAACTTGCAAGGGTTGTCAGTGTTCCAATGTTCTTAGCCTGTGCTACCCATTCAATGAAAATTGATCCAATGGCTTGCCTAATTGTGTGGCATCCTCTTAATATTGTTAGATTGGCATTGTGCTATTGATCACAAGGTATTGCAAAGTAGCTGAGGTAGGCCTTTTTCCTTTTGCATAAATGAGCTAGCAAACTTGATAGGTAATGTTGGCTAAGCATGTGTCAGCCTCTTGCATTCTCTAGGTAGTAAAAAAGCCTCCAAGCTCTTGGTGATTCCCCATTGTCTGGTTCATTGTCATGTCATCCTATGGTGGAACCCTCTTGTGCTTGCTCACAAGTGGTTAGTGGCATCAATGGAAGCTCTCATTGGTGTAGAGTGGTGTGGTGGTCCCAAAATATTGATATGTAATGATGAGGCTAGTAGGCGGCAGAATTATTTGAACTAAAGTTGTGTGGATGATTGTGTAGCCCATGCAACTCCTTGAGGTGTCAAGACTCTCAAATTTGGAAATTGTGCTGATCATCAAATCAAAGGATATGTCAGAACATCCAACAGCCAGTGCACTCTCAATTAATAATTGTATTATGATCAGCTTGATGTTGTACCACTGGTTGGTGTTGCCAAGTCATCTTAAGTGGTGGTTCCCAGATCATTGCTTGCATGTGTTATACATTACCATGATTCCACTAGTCAAAATCCTTACATGGCAAGACCAGTGATTTTTTAGAATTGTGACAATGGGTTCTTATGGTGAGCTAGGCAATCTTTACCACTCTCATGTTTAAGGGGCCAGCTCCTGTTGTGTCAAAATAAGATTGCGCTAAGCGTTCCTCTTATGGAGATGAATGGCTCTTGTACCTCCCATGGTTTCTCCTTAGCTGAGGTGGGCCTTTTTCCTTTTGCATAAGTGAGTTAGCAAGCTTGATAGATAATGATGTTGGGTAAGAGATATGTCAGCCTCTTTGCATTCTCTAGGTAGTGTTGGAGCCTCCAAGCTCTTGGTGATTCCCCATTGGCTGGTTCGTTGTCATGTCATCCTATGGTGGGACCCCTTTGTGCATGCTTGCAAGTGCTTAGTGGCATCAACAAAAGCTCTCATTGGTGTGGAGTGGCGTGATGGTCCCAAACCACTGATATGTAATAATGAGATTAGTCAATGGCAGAAGCATTTGAAGTATAGTTGTGTTGGATGACTGTAGCCCGTGCAACTCCTTGAGGTGTCAAAGCTCTCAAATTTGGAATTGTGCTGATCATCAAATCAAAGGATATATCAGAATATCCAATAGCCAATGCACTCTCAAGTGATAATTTTAATTTGATCAGCTTGCTGTTCCATCTTAAGTGGTGGTTCCCAGATCATTGCTTGCATGTGTTCTATATTAGTATGATCCCATACGCCAAGATCCTTTCATGGTAAGACCAGTGATGATGTTAGAATTGTGACCATGAGATCTTATGGTGGGCTAGGCGATCTACACCTCTCCCATGTTTAAAGGGCAAGTGCTTCTTGTGTCAAAATAAGATTGTGCTAATCGTTCCTCTTGTGGAGATGAGCCTACAACTCAATCACAAGAACTTGATCATAACTGTCCACCCTTTTGGATGCTTAGACTGGTTTGAGGGCCTGATCTTGCCCATGAAGTTCTGAGGTTGATGTTATCCTTACCTTGGAGAAATCTAGAATGTTAAGTCCACGAGAAGCTCAGAATAACTTACCAAAGGAAATTAATAAATTATCAGTGTCATTAGACCACATCTTCTTATTGCAAATAAATGAAAGAGTTTAAGCTGTTGTGAAAGGAATTAAAATATTGATCTGTTTTCTAGTAGGCCAGTTAAATCATATTGAATTTATTAGACAACTTCTGATGCTCTGGTATCAGCTTATCAGACTACATGTTTGAAGCGTCGTTGAATTTTGAGGGCAATCTTGATTTTTTTTACTGAAATAAGTGGATTCTTCTCCACGTTCTTCCAGTGGATCTGTATAATTAACAGAAAAATTCCATCTATCTGCAGACTTTATCTCTTGTTGAATGGTGTTTTTTATTACCTGTAATCCTCCTTGGTATCATTATTGCAAATTCACAAACACTCAGCTCTTTTAAATTTGATAAACTGGATATTAATTGCTTATTGGTTCATACTGGTTCAGATATGTAATCCACCTTCATATCATGCATATCTAGCTGGTTCATCTGTGTTCTCCTCTTTTGACTTTGCGGAACTGAATTTGGATTGTTTCTTGGTTGAACTTTCAAATTCATTGTTATCCGTTGCATGACTTTTTTCAAATTTATCTGCATTCTCCTACAGTTATTAACTTGTTATAATAACCATTGTTTACACTCTAACCATTATTTCCTAATTCCATTCCATTTCTTAATGGGATATATTAAAGCCTATGGCAAGCCTTAAATATTTTATAAGAGCTTCTATTTCCATTATTTTATTAAACTAATGTTCAATTACATGCTTATTGCAAGAAGCATGTAATATCCCCATTGACATTATTTCATTATACCCCTCTGGCAGGACCAGGATAATCTGTGGATGCCCCATCAAAACAAAGTCTGCAATTCATAGATAGAAAGACGTCATTTTTTGATGTCTTCTGAGGCTTTTTGTTCTCGCTTATTTACCGGGGGCTACACACAACTTATTGCTTTATTTTGGGTAGTTTCTTGTGTCGTCTCATAAAGTTTTTCATCATAGTTTGACTCAAGTGCAAAGCTAGAAGTGCAAATACAAACTTTATTATTCTTTGAACGGTCTATAGAATTTCAAGCTGCTAATTGCTATCTAAGATTAGGCTTTCTTATATTTATCCATTCTGTGCTACCTCGTCATCATATCGTTGATTGAGAATAGGATTGGTCAACGCACAAGTTGAAATCCTTGAAAAAGTTTCTAGGAAGAACAATATTGCCTGGATTCAAAAATATTTGTTACAGCTGGGTAAAATATCATTGAGAGAAGAATTGACCACATCTTGAGCAAGGTGAAATG
>MU224630.1:994224-1034423 GCA_018584345.1 Thuja plicata | reverse complement strand
ATCTTCTGGGTCCACCAAACAGTCCAAATTATCTTCCCACAATGCAAAACCAGAATCTCAAAACCTTATTATGAGATAATAAGGTTTTGAGTCAAATTCCAATTCCCCAAACAAACGGGGCCTTAGATCTTAGAATATGGTAATCTTCATTCATTCATCATTCTTAGGAAGTTATGGTGTGGATTCAAGGTACCCTCTTTGAAAGAGTTTCACAAATCAAAATGTTGAGGTCACTGTGAGAGTTAAGTGCAAAGCTGCACTTTTTTCCAGGAGTTTGAGCATATCTTTTGTCTGGGAGCATTTGGTGGTCAACATATATGGATCATAGTTAGCTTTAGCACTTTGGCTTATTATTTTTGTGGAGCTTTGTTGGGATGAGCAGTTACGTTTGTAATGTTGCAAACTTGTTATTATAGTGGCTCAAGCATCTCTTGTACCTGGGAGCATTTGGCTATTGATATTTGGTAGGATCATAATTAACTTAGACAACTTAGCTTCTCATTTTGTGGAGGCTTGTCTAAATGAACATTTAAAGCATTGTAAGATTGCCGCCTTCTTGGTTTTGTTTGAACATATTATGTGGCTAAGTGTGCAAGTGCAGCTGGTTGGACCCATTTTATTATGTCATATTTCATTACAAATCTAGTTTTGAGGGGAGATGTCAGTAGGAAGGTTGGAGACAAAATTTGGTGAGTAAATGCTACTTTACATTGGGCCTTATTAATGCTTCACGGGGGATACTAAAGCTATAAAACTCATGTTATCAGGTGACTTGAGACCAAGGACTGCCCAGGATTTAAATGTACTATGAATAGAAGTGAATGATAGGATGAGATTCTAATTTGAAAAGGGTTATGGTCGTTGGAGTTGTGAAGAGCTCTATTATAGATATTATGATTGAAATGCAAACATTCATCTAGAGTGTGATACATCTTGGAAGAAAACATTTACTGAAAATGCATGTTTATCCTATATATCACTTCTTTTGGATGTGGTAGGGTAGACTTAGCTTTATTTTTTTGCCAAAGTTCTTTCTAGAAATTGCTCAAAAATTGTATCTCTATGAAAGAGGGCGGTGATGGCAATCCAAAGTAGAACCATTCATCCAAAGATATCCTAGAAAATACAAAGATATCCTATGTTATAAAATAAGGCATAAGATATTGGCTAAATGAAAAACATTAAATTCACAGTTTTTATTTGGGTAGACTTAGCTTTATGTTTTAGCCAAGTTCTTTCTAGAAATTGCTCAAAAATTGTATTTCTATGAAAGATGGCGGATAGCAATCCAAAGTAGAACTATTCATTGTCAAAGTGCAATCGTCTTGTTTCTGAAGCAATATTTGGGAATCTAATAAATGGTACAGAAACACAGGCATTTCCATTATTAATAGTAGGCGAACTGGATATGTAAACTAATTCCAATGCTTGTACAATATTGATAAAGGAGTGTTACATTTGATTCTTGTTGCCCATCTTGGCTATCTCATAGAAAAAACAAAGATATCCTATGTTATAAAATAGGGCATAAGATATTGGCTAAATGAAAAACATTAAATTCACTGTTTTTATTTTTAACTCCAAAGCAGCATACAACTTTGCTAAAGTGAGCCTTATATGTCAAGTTTAACACTAATTCATGTAGTAAATTAAAGTGCTCTAGATTAAGTGTTAGCTCTCGTGTTAATAACTTATTTCTAACCAATGTGATGAATATATGCCATTTTGAATCTAATTTGTACAAATTATTTGGTCTAGTGTCCATGTGCATTGAGTATGAAGAGGAAAGCATGAACTAGAGGACATCTTAAACATTTTATCATTGTAACAACACTTTCCTTCTTAGACATAGTGTCCAAATGGAAATGGAAATGGAAATGTCGATTTTGCTGCAATTTGTCATCTCCAAAAACTGCATCTATTTTATCCATGTGAATGCTCTCCTTGTTCAATATGTAGTCATCCCAATGTTTATGTTTACGTGTCTAGACAATGACATTAGGATTTTGGTCGTATGTGATATTTGAGTTGTAGACATGTATGTCTCATGGCAATTGGCAACTAGACTATTAAATTTAAGTGAAGGTTACTCCTAATGTATATACATATATTAATTTCGATGTCATATGAATGATAGGCGTTGAGTAACATGGGTACTAGTGTGACAGTTTATATTTCAATTATACAAATACCTTAAGTTGCATGGATGATAAATAATTGCATTTAGTAACTTAATTGAATGGCTTAGGGGAGAGGGGTCACTAGTTGTACAAGATCCAATAGTTGTATAGTAGTAGTGTGACAGTTTATATTTCAATTATATGAATACCTTAAGTTGCATGGATGATAAATAATTGCATTTGGTAACTTAATTGAATGACTTAGGGGAGAGGGGTCATTAATTGTACAAGATTCATTAATTGTATACCCTTTTGTGCATATAATATCCAGTCTTGCAACATATTTACACTATAGATTGTAAATAAATAATTCACATGTAAATCAAAAAAATATTGAATGTTAGTAAACATGGACCAATAGTTGAACACATAAGAACTTGTATATGTTATATAAAAAAAACATAAATACATTCAATTACAAGTGAAATAAATATATTTTTTTGTTTCAAATAAAATATCATAGCTATCCACTATGAGTGTGTTATTTATAAAATATGCTCATTTAATAAAATAAGATGCTCAATTAAACAAGTATTGTTATCATAGTGGGAAAATATTATTTTTGTGTGTACAACTATTGGTGTAGCAATGCATATGCATTGGAGTATTTCATATAAATAATGTCTTTTCACAAATATAAGAGGGGAGCACAATAAATACCTTGTATTTTCTCATGAAAGGTGAGGGATTGTCAAAAGCTTTTAGTATTCAACTATTGGTCCATTTGTATTAGATATATGTTGTATTTCATATAATAATATTTTATTTTTATAACAAATAATTTTTTTTATTCAACTATTGGTCCTTTTGTGTTGGATATAAAAGTTAGAGATAATAAGCATTTATGATTTACTAATAGGTATTTGGTCCATTTAAGTTGCAAATAAGTTATATTTTACATAGAAATGTGATATTCTACTGATAACAAATGATACTTTTTTATTCAACTACTTGGAATTTTTAGATTAAGTTTTGGGTGAATATTTAAAGTCATTTTTTGGACACTTTGAACTAGACGTGTTATTTTAAGGAGTTTCATGACGAGTCTCACGTAGAACCTTAGTTGTAGATATTTTAGTGTCTTTTACATTTCTAAAAAAACAAAGGTCATACAATATTCAATGTAGCAGCTACATGTTGACGAAGTTAGCCCACACGACTACTGGTTCCTCTCCACAAGTTGTGAGAGAGACTAAGTACAAAGTTCCATAGATTTTTTTCAACCCCAATACATTGTAAAGTTTGCGAGTGTATTTGATATAGGACATTCTTGAATGATGCAGGTGTTGGATGGATCTATATGTAATTTGTGTGTTAACATATATGTAAATTACAATATTTTATAAATGGGGTATTTTTTTGCTATGTTATAGCAAAATACTAAGAACTTATTGGATATTGCATAAACCATTTCTTTATTCATCTACACATGGTTACGAAGGTTGTTTTCTGGGTGTTTATAGTTTTGATATACGTTTAGTGGTATCCTAACCAAAGATCTACAAGGAAAAATACAAATTTATGTCACTTTTATAAAGGAAATAACCTTCATGATTTTAGTTTTTCAATTTGGACCGCATAAAAGTGATTTTAATGTTTTGAATTTCAAAATGATATAAACTAGTGAAATCAAAACTTGTACTAAAGTTTTTACTTGTAATTTTACAAAACATTGGTTTCATATATTATTTTTACAAAGCTAAAAGAAGAATTTTTAATTGTTGAAAAATTACAAAAAAAGTGAGGACGTGATGTGCAAAGAACAAAGAAAATTATTACTTTTCCTCTATTTTTTCTCCAAATAGCTAGTTGTAACTTCATTATTTAGTCCATGGAAAAATGATTTGATGAATATATATTGTTTTTCAATTTTATAAAATCAAACTAGATCGAAATGTCGTAGTTTTCATAGGATGCTAACTTTTTCTTTTATATATTTATTTTTAAAATAAATAAATTGTACTCCTTTGGCAACGATTCTCTCCTCTAGTACATCATATAGTTTAAAAAAATATAATTATATCTTAATATATATTTTTCAATTTCTAATCAACCCACATTTGATTATAACAATTTATGTGCAACATAAATAATACTAAAACTAATAAAAATAAGTAGAGGTCACTATAGCACGGTAAGCAATAACAATACCATAGGTTGCACATTCTCACCCTTTCTCATTCCTTCCCTCCACCTGCACCCCCATCCCGTTGTGGGGATATATCAATATCCTCTCTCCCACCACTACCTGTTGAATAGTAAGGGCCCTCCCACAACTACCAGTCGAATTATATGCCCCCCATAATTGATAGAAGGTACCTCGCACCTTGGGGACCTTCTATTCCCTACACTATAATTTCCCGCCCATGCCCCCTACCATTCTATAGTATACTACGACTAATTATAAAAAATAATAATATTTGGATTATAGACTCCGAGCTCTACAAAAGAGTATTTTTAGATTTTGAAAAAATGTAAAGAGGATGCCAAATAGTAAGTACCCCAAGGACATGAAATCTATCTTATGTTGGTCATCATGAGCAATTTTGATTTGATTATAGCCAAAAAAATCTACCCATTAGTGACATCTCATGTCCAACTATTAGGTCCACAATCATGTCTATGTTTTTGCCAATGGGATTCATCTTTTAGATAAACTTTGTTCAAATCTCTAAAGTCAGTACGAATTCATATGCCCCCAATTGGCTTGGTGATTGGTACAAGATTGGACACCCATTTATCATAATCAAGATGTTGGATGAAACCTACATCTAATAGCTTCTCCAATTCAATTTTTACAAGTAGAGCAATATGTTGTTGCATCTTTCTTAGTTTTTGCTTGACATGTTTTGTACCCGAATAGACAAGTAAATGATGAATGACTAGTTCAAGGTCTAGTCTTGGTGCATGAGCATAAGACCAAGTGAAGTTGATCTGTCTCTTTATGGAGAATTTGGTGAAGTCTGCTATCCCTATCTCTGCTAAGGGAGCAACAAAGTGGATGATCTTTTGATTTTCATTTGTACCAAGATTAACTTCCTCTCATTTTTCTGCTAGAAGTGAGGATCTACATTTGTGGATAGTGTATATAACCTTCCATCCCCAGGCACCTCAAAAAGGTTTTCACCTTCAGATATGTCCTTTATTTTTACTTTGTTGGTCAAAATACACCTTTTAGTTTTTACCTAAAGACCTTTTTTTTAAAATATTTTTGATTTTATCACTTTTGCTACTGGAAAGTGGAATAGACTCTCCAACGTAAGTTGTAGCATCAAGATTCATGGAAAAACCAACTTTGTGATCACTCAGGGTATACCCTTTCAAATTTCCATAAACTCGACAAAAACTTCATTGTTTTCAAAAAATATCCAAGCTTGGTGGTCCTTGTTGATCCCAATCAATGAGTTGTGGGTGTAGTAGGGATAAGATATCATCAGGACTTGCAATGGCCATGGATAAGGGAGTTCAGGTAAAGACTAAGGTATTGTTAGGGTCCCAAAAGGTATCAATCCAAGCATGCACATTGGTATATTTATCATCAAAAGATTTTGCATCAATATCCTCATCAGATGTCTTGATATCGTTCGCTTTGTTAGCGTCTTTATTTGAAAGCAACTTAGTACTAGGAGATCTTAATCTCAGTGGTTGACACTTAGACCGTTTATTCTTCGATAAACAGTTGGGTTCGATGGACTCCTTTATTCCTTGTTTATGGAAATGCAGGCCACTATGGCCATCATAACCTTTTTTGTTCCATGATAGTGAAGCCCTTATCATATTGTTTGACATGTAGTTTAACAAATTCTCTATCTTCTTTGTCCTTATAAATCCATGTAGAAATGTCCCCTTCTACGGATTCCTTATCAAGTTCACCCCACTTGGAAAACATAATGGGAGGCTAGTATTGTATGATGAATTTTGGTCCTTCTGAATTGGATGCAGTTCATCGTATGATTTAGGAAAGGAAGACAACTTGACAATGCAAAATTAGTCACCAATAGTGTACTCACCACAACCGTTGTTTTGAACCTAAACCTTGATCTCAGGAAGGGAGGAAGATGGAATGGAAGACTTGGATAATGATGGACCAATGTAGGTGGAAGTGATGGATGTTGAAGCTTCTTGGTTAATGGGTTCTTGGCGCTCAAGGATCCCTTTTAAGTTACTGCAATACTGGAAAGGATTGGGATCACTGGATATAGTGATTCAATTCCATTTTAGAGGAATTTGATGAGCTAATGGTATGTGGAGGGGACAATCTTCATAGCATGAATCCATGGCGACTGAGGAGGTTGTATGAGAGATCAAGGTACAAGACTTGGGACAATGTATCCTAAACCATGGGCCCAATTATAACAGTGAGAGTAATGACACCCTTGGATGGATGCTCTATGGCATTAAATTCTCTAATTACAATTATCTTTGATGTATCTATGAACCCCTTGAAGAATCCCATGTTTTAACCATTCTTAAGGTTAAAATATGTTCCTTCATCTATGCACCCCTCAAAGTATCTATGCTCCTCCATCTATCAAAACTCGTTTGATTTGTGTTTATGAACATATACTTCAAGATGGAGGGATAATTGTGGTATGGCTTGTGTGAAGGCACATCATGCTAAGTAAATGTGATGTGGTGTGGTACAAGATGTCTTTCCATGTCCTGAAACTGGTCAATGTTTATGTCAGTAGGAACAAGAGAATCCTGTAATGCTTTGTCCAAGATTGTCGTGTGAGTTGGGGATATGCATAACAACTCAAGGATGTATATTTGGGTAGGTTTCTTGCCCAATTTATCTAATAGATTGCATTGGTTTGTAGGGTGTGATTTTGAAGTAACCCCTTGTAGAGTCACTTTGGACTGGCGTGCTGTGATAGCGCAATCAAGATTTTAATTCTTTATGGTAATGGTTAAAACAATATTGTTAGCTTGTCGGGTGTGATTGACTGTATACTCACATGCAATATTAGTAAAATTGGCATTATTGGTCCCTTAACTAGAGGCTTTATCATTTTCCATGATTTTGTAGGGAATCTTTGTATATAGTGATTGGTATTGAGGATCCATATGGAGTATCAATTACTATATCCACCTAGTCTATTAGGTCTTCGATGAAGTTTTTGAGTTTGTAGCAACTAGAAGTCTTATGTCCCTTAGTCTTCTAGCATTTGGAAAAGTCATTATTGTTCCACTAGGATGGTTTGAAGTGTCCAGGTTCATAGTGTTTCACTTTTGGAGGTGTAATAATGCTGGATTGGAATAGCTTCTTCAAAGCTAATTGAATGGGCTCCCCTAGGTGTGTGCATTTTTATCTTGTAGTATTATTGTTGGTCCTATGAGGACCACATTGTGAATTAGTTTGAGCTATGTTTGTCGATTAACCATTATACGTGTTTGATTCATTGTTTGCATGCCTGGAGTTGAAGGTCTATTAAGGCTAATGATAGGTTCAACCTTGTTGGCCACTTTAGCATCTACAACACCATGATTTGTAACATTTTTTTTGTGTGACCAAAAATTTGATTTACCAATTGATGTGCTAAGCTAACTATTGTTGTTTCTTTGAAAATCTTTACAAGTTCTTTTGTGATTATGATATTCTCAATGGAGATACCCTTCTCAATAGCCTCATGAAATGTGTTAACACTAGACTTGGAGATGACACATTATCTCTTGGTTTAGGTTTGTGTGAAGATTTCAACCAACTATTTTTTGGGTATGTGGAATGGATATTTTCTTGTAAGAATCCTCCATATTTGAAAGAATGAAGGAAAATCTTCTCCATTTTTCTATTTAGCATTACAAAGGTCTATCATAGCTACCTCATGTTCAATGTTGTAGAAGTGTGCAATGAATTTTTTTGCCAGTTCATTCCAAGTTTACATACCATGGGGTAGTTGAGAAAACCATTCCATAGCTTTCCCTCCAAGATTGCGTGGAAGGAGGTGCTTGAGATATGTGCCATTATATGCTACCTCGAGACATGTAATGCAAAATTATTTGATATGATCCATAGGATCTCCTTTTCCCTTATACTTTTTGAATTTAGCCATTTCAAAGTTGTGAGGGAAAGGTGACATGTATAATTTTTTATCAAATTGGAATGGACATATGTCCTCCATTGTGTATGTATTTTTGGATTGGTTGACTTGCGTATTCATCATCTATTGCTATAAGTTTGACTTGTGGTGCGATATTTGTAGGTTATAATGGAATGTGAATATTGCTTGTTTGGGGATTATAGGTATGGTTTTGGTCAGGGTTGATGAAGGGGTTTGTGTTAAAATAAATCAAGGGTTGGCTGAACGTGTGCGTGTGCGTGTGCGCACGCGCGCGTGTGTTTTGGTTGAAAAGGTCCAAGTTTTGGTTAAATGTGTTTTGGTGAGAATGGGTTGTATGGTCTAGTTAAAGTTGGATGAAAATATTTGGTTATGATGAGGTATGTGTGTGTGTGTGTGTGTGTATGTGTTCATGAGAATGATGTAATGTTGTGATGGTGGGGGTATGCATTTTTAGTCTAAATTTTGGTTGGGTGAAGTCACATAAGTGTTGGAATGTTGGTTGTTTGTTGAAGAATTAGGTGGAAGCAATGTGTGTGTCTGTTATGTGATGTTTGTGTGTTGTTTGTCATGGGGTTAGTGGTGTTTGTTTGGGATATGGGAGGTGAAGTCTTATGTTGTTGGTTTTGAATGATGTGTTTTGATTGTTGTAGCTAATGTTTTTTTTTTGTTTTGGTTTGGATTTGAGTTGTTATGGTTTGTGTTTATGTTATTTTGGTTTGGCGGTGCATTGAAAAGTGGGTTGTTGAATTGCAAGCCATATGTTTGAGGTATATGTATTTTTATATGGGTCATGTCATGTGAAGTGTTTGCTAAAGGCATGTACATTTTTAATTTTTGAGACATGAGGCTGTTTGGTGGTGGTGGTATGTGTGTAGATCCTATGTTTTGAGATATTGCGTTAGTGCAGATTCTTTTGTGGCAAAGACATCAAAAGCAACAATAAGTTTAGCTCCATTCTGTGCTAGCAACAAGAAGCATCTATGAGGGTTAGTAGATGAATGTGAATCCATGATTTTAAGGATCTAGGGATCTTGGGATGCATCTCCAATTTCCTCATGGGTTTTTTTTTCTCAACATTAGCCATAGAAAACTTGTCATTAAATGGCTAAACAATAGCTCCCATGAGGGTGTCTAATTTGAGTTTGAGGACGATCCAAAGTGCCTTGTGTTGGTGGAATTAAATGTAGGGTCATATGTAGGATCAATTTGTTTTCTCTTAGTTTGTGTCTATGTAAATCATACAAGACCTAGAGACTATCAAGGGTTATGCTAATGAATGCTAAATATGTTGTTGATGTAAGACTGTGATAAATGGATTTTTTTATGGTTTTTGTATGTTTGATTCTAGCTAATGAAATGATATATCATAGTGAACAAGGAATGTCAAGACCTCAAAAAGAAAAAAGATCAAGATGTTGGTCGATAAAGTCAAACCTAAACTAGCTTGGTGAGTTTTAGGCCCAACTGTTGGTGGGATGATGAAATGATACGAGGTCAAGACAAAATGGACAACTAAGGTTTGATCAAAATATGATTGGATGACTGACTTTGATATGCTGAGGTTGCTAATTATGAAGTTAGATGAATGCTAAAGTGCAAATTTAGTCCAAGGATGTGTGTTTAGGCTTAATATATGCAAGGATATCCAAGGTGTATAATACTAAGCCATGATGAACTATTAAGTCTCTAGTATCTATAAAACATGTCTAATGGTCTAAAACTTAGAATCTAATGTAAAATTGGGAAGCTCATAGTTACAATGTAGATTGTCTAATGTGCATGAAATATATATCAATTGTAGTTCTCTACATAGGATAGGTTTGACAGAGGATATAAATGAGAAGACAACTACATGACAAAAGGCCTTAGATGCATTACAAAAAGTCTTAGATGTGTAACTCACTATGGAGATTAGATATAGGATGTCTCAAGTGCATTATATGCTATAGTAATTGCGGTACAAAATGTATTAGATGAGTTAGCAACAAAAAATGTGGTATACAATATTTTGGACGCGTGACATAATATGATAATTGCATAACTTTGGTCTGATTTTGCAAATTTGATATTTAGGGAAGTTTGTCATTTTGCGTGAACGTTTGACGTTTTGGATTTTTCGAGAATACACTTAGAAGATAGTAAAAACACAATGACATTTTGACTCTTGGCTTGAAGGTGATAAGGCTAAGGCCCAAAAAAGGGAAAAGGCATTATTGTTATGACACAAATAGAAGACAATTGTAGTCATATACAACTTTATTATTCAGTAATAGCGTTCCTTATAGTGCATATCCAAGTGATAAAATACTATTGGATTGTGCATCCATACTCCACTCTCAAGAGCTGATGGATATAGGTCTAGTGGCACAAGTGATCACGTTTCTTCTTACCCCAAAGGTTCAAAAACCTTTTAGTTGAGGGATGGTCCATCTTGGGTAACTTTAGGCATGACATTGTACCTTGCACCACACCATGGAAACTATATATCGCTCTCAGGTTTCTATAAATAAGGTTCGTAGTGGGGGAAATTGTGAATAGAGACTCCGTTTGTGATAGCCAGATATTGGGAGGGCCACTCTCCTCACCAAACAAGTCTAAAAAAACCTAGGGTCTTGTAGTTGGGCTTTGAACGACACTGACTACTCCTTGAACAGGGTATACTTTAGTGACGAATAATCACCAATGACGAATATTTCACGTTGACGGCTTGGAAAATTGTGAATATATTGTATCGATTGGTGGTGGCCACTTCACCTAAAATTTATAAAGATTCGGTCCAATGCACGATCCAATCACCCATCATTTTATGTAACTAATTGTATCTCTATCATGATTTTGCCAATAGAATCTATGTCGATAAATTAAATATTTTCGCCTACACTTTTTGAGGTTGTATTTATAGGTGACCATAATTCACCAATAGAAATATAAATATTTATTGGTTAGGAGGACCCAATTCACCAACTCTATTTTAATTGCATATTAATTGGAGGACCCATAATCACCTCAAAAATTACACAAGACGTGTTATAGTTAAGCGAGATTTGCCAAATATTTTTATACCATATAAAATTCTCACTGAATTCGCCAAATAAGGATTGGTATAAATACATAAACCGAGTTCAAATTTCAGATTTAACTCTACACAATTTGGTCGGTTCTAAGCAGTGAGCTCTCAATTCAGATCTGAGACATTCGAACCAGGAGCAACCATTTTTGTTGACTGCATTGGCAACTACTAGTGACCTAAAGGTAAGTGATCATATTTTTGAAGTGTCATAATATTATTCTGTATTCATCTCTATCTGTTTGTACTATTGAGCTTATTCTTATTCAATGGGGACGTGTCAGTGGTCACCTGAAAGACCTCAGACATCTAGATTGTAGGCCGTAGGGAACGAACCATATAGTGTATTATTACTTCTTCAACAAGTTGATATTTTTTTGCAACCTTTATTTTGTTGGAGATGTCAAAAAGCAAGAAGGGTAGGAATCCTGAATGTGGGGAGAGCCTAGAGAGTTCAACAAAACGCAGAATGTTGTCTTCGTACTTTGATGTTGGCAAAGATTATGGTGAAAATCACGAAGGTAAATCATCACAAGTACTAGTACAAGATTCACAACCTACACCGCATATTGAAGAAGGCAGCGAACCTGATAGATATCTCAGATCACGATGAACTTGAAGAATATTTTATGGTAGATACCTAGGTTAGAAAGAATGATATAATTGACTTGGGTGATAATGCCACAAATGATAATGCACGGAAGGGGAAAAGAAAAGCCAAATAAAAAAACTTTTGACCCAAATAAAAAAAGTATCGGGAGTGGGATCTGTAAGTGAGGAATTTTCAAATTACTTGGGCGTCAAAGTATCCATTCATTGAAATAGTGCTGAACCCCATTGAAGGTGAGCTTCCAGTAGAATGCAAGTGTAAGGTTTGCATTTGGAAACATAACAAGGAAAAGAGGTTGCAACTAAAAATTGACACCATAGAAAATCATATGGGTAAAGTTTACGAAAAACAAATGATAGATGGAGTTGAAAAATTAGTGATAAGATAGAAAACAAAGGAGGAATGTCAGGAATGCTGAAGAATACAATTTTTAGGATAAATTACAGATGAAGCCTGCTGAAATTAAAGGTTCTATTGAATCTTTTCTTGAAAAGAGTAATGGAAATAGAACAACTAGGAAAATCTCTTTAGTTAAGTATTATTTTTTAATATTTTGAGTAGAGGGCGTGCTATGACAGACTACCCACCAATGAGTGTTTTATTACACTATTTTAAAGTTCCTCACTATCCTAACAATCACTGGTCAGTAAACATTGGATGGGAATGGGCAAGTTGTCTTGTTGAGGTTGAAAAAGCAGATGTAAAGAGAAAAATAAGAGAGTCAAACTTCATTGCATTGTCTTTAGATGAAGTTACGATAGTAGATAATACTTCATGGGTATGCATGCATGTTTATACTGTACAAAATCATGCTTGCCAACATCATCTGCTATTTGTTGCTAAAATGAACATTAGTTTGACAATGAAAAATTTATTTCAACTAGTAAAGAGTTCTTTAATTGAACATGGAGGTATGGATGACATGACAATTGCCCAAAAGTTGGTGTGTGTTGGAGCGGATGGAGCTTCATTTTTGCAAGGTCACAAGAATGGTCTTTGCACAAAGATAGAAACTTATTGTGCATCCTACATTACTGGCATTCACTGCATGGCCCACACAATGAATCTAGCTTTTGGAATTGTAAGCAAACATGCCATAGTAACAAAAATGAACATTTTATTAGAGAGAGCTACTCACACTTTTGTCGAAGTCCCAGATGATTAATGGAATTTCAACAATTTGCTGATGGAATAATTAATGGGAACAAGCTTCTTAAGGATAATGCTACTAGATGGATCTCTTTGGATGGACCAACGCATCAAGTTTTTTAGAATATCCATCCTTAATTGGACTATTTCACAAAAACACAACGAATCATACCAACCAAAATTTCCTGACCTCCTTCGGAGGTTAAGTAATATAGAGACACTCTTAACTTTATCATCTCTTCTCCCCATGATAGAGGAAATAAGGAATATTATGAAAAAATCCCAGAAAAGAGCTATCTATATTGCATAATATGCTAAGCTGCGTAAGATGACATGCGTCACACTCGATAATCTCTATCAAAGTCAACCAACATTATTTGATGAAATTTTTTCTAAGTGGCAGACACTCATAGATTTGAACAATCCTAACAACTTTTAACAGATCGGTGCAAATGGGGAGTTATGTTATAGTGTACGTGGAGTTGAGATACAAATGCACTACTTTTCTATGGTCGAGCCCGAGGAACTAGGAAAGTGCCCCAAGAAGCGACTAACAAGAGTTACAAGGGAAGAGTTTAGCAAGATTGTTGAGTCTGTAATTGCTTCTGTGGAGAAAATTGCCTATGATCTTTCCTCACAGATTAGAAACGGATTCCCTACTGAGAAACTACTTGAAGCCATGTGTATTGTGTGTCCTCAATATTGGTCTCTCAATAATTCAACTGATTTTCGAACCAATCTACTGACTCTAGTAAAGCAATTTTACAAATTCAAAGAATTCAATGGAGTAACTATAAATGGAATTTTAGATGAAACACTTCTTAGAGAGCAATCAACCCATTTTTTATACACTTTGAGGGAACAATATGACATAATGGAGAACCCCCATGAAGAGGGACCAATAACAAGGCTTTGGAGAAATCTTGGTTAGAGCGAAATGTTGCGTGATTCAATATCATAATATTTCAAGCTTGCTGATTTATGTCTTGCCATGATATTGGGTTTTGTGGAGGATGGGAGAGTTTTCAGTGCTTTTGGGTTCCTAAAATCAAATCTAAGAAATAAACTAGAGAAGAATTTGGAAAATATCTCGAGGCTCTATACATCTAGGTATGATAGTCACACTTTTCCTTGTGATAAGGCACTAAAAGTTTGGACGTCCAAATGTGGAAGAAGATGTTTGGGAAACACTTCAATCAAAAATGTCAGTTGCACAATTGACTCATGTACTGGTAGCATTGAGATGCAGTTCAACAGAGGTATGCAGACTTAGAGTGAAGAGAACACATACAAGAATCAAGGAAGCTCTAAATTTGTTGAAGAGGAATGACAACTTTAAGAGATTTGGCACTGATAGTTCCTAGGTATTTATTAATATTATTAGTGTATCTCATCATTCATATTACGAAAACATATTATTGTGGATGATAAATTGATGATATTTTATGTGTCTGTCAACTTTTTGCAATTAAAATTTAATATTAATTTACAATTGCACTTTTCAACTTTCTATTTTCAGACAGAAAATAACAAAATAAAATGGCGTAATGTGTTTATTGATAGAGTGATGTTTATTTAGACATGTTGATATTTTCATTAATTCTTTCAAAATATAGCCATATGATAGAATTCATTCAATACACAAGTAACAAATTTGTGTGATTGTCTATGCAAAAGTCAATACAAAATTTCAGAACCCTTTGCAAATGACCTTGAATTCCCTTTTATAGAAATAAGGGAGCAAAAAAAGCTTCAGGTCTATTTGCAACATGTGAAGAGTAGACTCAAACTCAATACAATTTCACAAGCCTTGAAATTAAGAGTAAAAGCAGAAAACTAAAGCAATACATACTATGATTCATGAGATCGTTGTGCCAGGTTTTGTAGGGTGGTCCACTCTTCTTCCGATGGAAGTCCAATTTGTTTTTAACTATGGTAAGCCACCTCCAACTTTGTCAGCAATTCATATTTGGAAGAGGGACTTGACACCACTATTTCATCCACTACTGCAATCAAAGTTGTTAGGGCCTTGATGAAAAACATAATTTTTTTAGGAGATTTGTCCTTAGGAAGCATATCTAAATCAGACTTCATTTTCTCCTCTATCCTTTCTTTGAAAGATTCTATTCCAATGTATAAATATTTGATGTATCAAAAAGCTTTGACAAACCAAGATTTGTTAGTTTGTTTTTCTTTTCTTGCAGCTTCATGATCTTTTTGCTAGCTTTCTCTACAATTTCGTGTCCTTCCCTTAGTTTTTGACATTTTTAAATGATAGATGATACCTTTACTGAGGCATCAATGCAACTGTTAATTCACTTTTTTCCAAATAGCTATCACTGGTGCTGTAGAGTACTTGACAAATTCGTTTTGAAATATTCTCTTTGACATAAACATATGTGTTCTTGTGAATGTAGTTTTTGAGCTTCGAATAAATTATTCTCAGACTTTCATTCGTTTCAAACCATTCAGAAAATTTTTCACTCCTCTGCATTAGTTGCCTCCATGTGTTTTATTTTAAATACTTCACTGAATTATTCATATTGTCGTTCAATCTCTCTACGGAAGTTTTTATTGTATTCTTTTCCTTCTGTAGCTCTTGTGCCATTTGTTCACATTTTGTTTCTCTCTTCCTTTGCTTTCTCTTCCCAATGTTTTGCATTTTCCGTCTCACGCTCCAATTGGTTCTATAAGTTTTTGTTTGTGGTAGAAACAGACTCCATGCTTTTGTATAATGTTTATACAGTGGCTCTTTCATCCAATTTTTCCCTCAATTCTTTCAGTTCTGCCTCCATCTGTTATCGCTTTGTAATTGCTGATGTAGAGGTAGAATTTTTGTCCTTTTCTATGATTCACTGTGCTTGTTATTTGCTTCTTTCATCTTTTCTTTTTCATTCGCTAGGTCTGCTTGTACTTTTTCCATGTTTTTCTCCAGCTTACTTTTCTCTCTCCACCTTGAGCAGTGAAGTGTAGACAACTATGTTGGTCTATTTTGATGCACTTAATTTGTCCACATTTTTAACTTTGGAAAAATCCATTTGGAGGGTGGTAACATGTAATTCAGAGGGATCTATCTGACTCTTAGGTGGATTTTTATCTTTATTTGGGGGCATAACAACCATGAACTCCATCATGTCTTTGTTTGGGTCATATGTAGGAAATACACCATTCGATGTAAGTTATTTCTCTAAATATATACTAAGGGCACCCCTCTTTAATGTCTTCTTATTTTCTTTATTCATATTTGTTATTTCTGCAAATTTATTAAAGAAATCATTGTAACCAAAATCTGGGGTTGCTGAAGCAATTGAGTGTTTGAAAGGTGAAATAGCACTTGCAGTGATGTACCCCCCTCCGCCTATGCCTGTTGTTCTAACTAATGAATTTTGAAGATTAGCAACAAACATTCCTAATCCTGTCCCACTGTCACTTGCAAGTGGAGTTTGTGGAGAATTTTGAGGGGTTTGTTCTGAAGCTGCAAACAATAGATTTGGAGTGGCAATTGATATAGTTGGAGTTGTACTCACAATTGTTGTCATAACCTTTTTCTTCTTCATAATTCCTTGATCACTGAGATTTTGTATAGTATCTACTACTATTGGCCTCTTGTTAGAGATATCTTGTTGTTTCACTTGTTCAAGACAACTAGTATTAGTACCCATGCCATCCCCACCAGAGCCATTGTCACTTGGTTGAACAATAATTGGAATACTATCCCTAGATTCCATATCAATAGAAGTGACACTTGATTCACCACTAATAGGAATACCATGTTCTTCTAGTGGTTTTGATTTAAGCTGAGTGTCTACACAAGGTGGAATTGAAGCTCTAACAAATAAAGATGTAGGGGTATCAATATGAGACTAAGTAGTACCTTTCTATGATGAATTTGATGATTCAACTCTAATGACTAGTTTTTGACCATATCTTGGTGGTAATGGTGTCTGAATTAGATACCAAGGGCCTTCTCCTTTGGGACCCAGACCACCTTGACCTTGAAAACCCATTTTTCCTATAATGGTTTCCCCTATGCTACGTTTTTCTCTCATGGAATCATCAATTCCACTCAATTTTTCACACACTGTAGTAACTATTGGAGTGGTTGTGGGATCCAAATTAACCTCAATCTCATACTCATTGTCTTTAATATCACTTTTTTCATATGCTTCAACAAGATGATCCTTATTCCACAATTCACTAAACTCTTCATCCTCTTCGATTTCATAAATATCCGCAGAGGTCTTTGATTCACCAAGATTCTTCCTCATAATCCAAAAATCACTAATTTTTCTTTGAGTCCAATTTATATCTTTACATTGTTCCACTATATTTTATGGAATAACTGTTTTAGATGGATTAGCAACTTTTTGGTAGAAATTATAGGATGTCCTGGGCTACTCTGTTGTTCTTTGTGTGTGCAATGCAACAATTTGAGATGACAATTATTCTATTGAAATATTATTATCAGAGGAAATTTTATCCATCTCTTTTCTTACCTCATCCTAGGAGTCCATGTTTTTCAACTTTTCTAGCAATGGTTTACTTTGATGTTGAATTTTTCTTGCAGAGTTCTTATTCATCAAAAGCCTTTTTTGAATGATGCTAATTGGATCATACTGCTAGTAATTGTCAACAACAAAGCCAAAAAAAATTAAAAAAATATGTGCCACACTGAATGCTCTTCTCTCAAATGTGAATCCCCCACATGAGAAATGCAAGGAAGGAAAAATGCTCTTCTTTTGTTGACCATTAAAGAGTTTATCTGTGCTCTCCATCTTCTGTACATATTCCAATGCAAATAACCTATTTGTCACATGTATTGGAAGTTTGTAGGGTTCCACTACTGATATGTAAAAACTTAACACAGTGTATTCTTCCATGAAGAACCAGCCAGCCAATTGTATGTGACTTTCGAGTTGAATGAATTCTGTACAAGACACAAACAATCTAGGCATTGGAGTTCTTGTAATTTAATTATACATTGGTTCTAAAAATGGTTGTATTTCTTTCTGTTATCACACTTCCTTATCTTAGGTGTCCATTCGTAAATTAGACACACTGTTCTCTGCTGAGTCTTCTCATCAATCTTATAGACTTGAATTTGAAGCTTTTTGGTCTCCAACATTGTACGATGCATTTATAAAATAAGATAGAACAGGTAGGTTGTGAACCTAAATGCCTTATAGGAACCTCTTTTAATCATTAGTAATTGTTTTTGCATCAATTGATCAATGTGCTCAACAAAATTATATTGTATTGGTTCTCTGACACAATGGATATGCAAAATCATTTCAAGAACGCTGACACCCACTTCCTTATTGTATCATCTTAAAATGGAAGAACCCATGTAGAGACATGTTTATCCCTCCTTAGTAGGATGATTTGGACCTAATTTAAATTCCTTTATGGACCCATGGATGTACCTTTTCTTTTGTGCTAGATTGGGCCCCAATTTTTTGCCCTTTCCCGCTTTTCTTTCTCTGTCCCTGAGATCCTAGACCATCCCCCGATGGACTGACCCATCAGGGGGTAGGCCGAGGTCATCCTAGCCCTTTAGGGGTAGGCTAAGGTTTGCCTAGCCCTTAAGCTGAGGCTGAGGTTGGCCTCCCCCCGAGGTTAGGAACGTCGGGATTTTGAGCCCTTCTCGAGTTTCTAATTTATTCTCCCGCTTTGTGCAGTCGACCCTTTTTGGTTTTGATCATGAAATTGGTGTAAGAGGAGGCCTAATCAGTTCATTTTGGGAGGGAAGAGGTTCAAATATATTTTACATTTTTGTCTACAAGAATTCCAAGAGCATTGATAAGCATTTCTTAGGAGCATTGAAGGAGATCTTTTGCAACCATTTAAGACTTCAAGATTTCAAGATATTTTGCATTCAAGGAGCTTTAAAGGAGATTTGAAGGAGTTTTTTGGATCCCTTTTGATCATAATTCCATGATCATTCATGTTCCTTTCAAGGTCTAGCTTCCTTCTTTGAAGATAATGGAATTGGCTATCAAGGAAGGGTTTGTTCATCCATTCTTCATTTGCATTTGCATATCCAATTTGAGCATATGAGTAAATCTACATCCATAGATACATGAATTGGTATGATTTATCTATTAAATTTGATGAGATATCCTACATTCCTACAAGATTAAACAACATTGAGCACTTCTACATCCTTGTGGATTACGGATTTGGATCCTCTACGAGGGTTTCTACAAAGTAAGGTAAATTTGTACACTTGATTTTTTTTACATACATTTACATTCGAGGTTAATTCCTAAATTGGGTCTTGAATGAGGAAAACCCCTCCCCCCCAAATTTTTTTTCCCTTGCAAATTCAAGTATGTAGACTTGCAGATTCAGATTCAGAGCCATCGGAAATAGGTTACTCTCACAGATCCAGATTTTGGGAAATTACAGAGCAGGTGGATGCCAACTTTGGCCTAGTCCTAGGTGGATTTTATGCATGTCACCATCCACCCTCCAGGTCAGCATAGTCCCGAGCCAAAAAGATTTCTAGTTTTTGAAGATCTCGAGTTTCTGGTTCCAAATTTGGTCCCGTTTGGGTTTCTAAGCTGTTTCGGGAGAAAAATTGAAGATCGGAGTTTAAACACATAATTTTCAAGCATTTAAAGGTGAGTTGGTTTATTTCATTAGTTAATTTGAGTATTTACATTTTAGATCTGGTCTATTTCATTAGTTTCAACATTGTCTTTACCTTCCTAGTTTACTATACCTGAAACATAGGAAATAACATCTTCTTTCTTAGCACTTGGTTAGATTCTTGTTTTGCATTGATACCCCTATATCACTTGGCTTGTATTAATATAACTTGGATCCAACTAGGGGCTTTTCTTGGGAGATCTATTCCTTTATGCCCCCTTGTATTGAGGTATAGATAGATATATACACATTATATATATTTATCTAAATACATTTTGGTGAACCCATACGTTACATGCTTTGTATTCCTTTTTTTGTGGTTAAAGTTAATATTTAAGATCTTTCTATGTGTATGCATTGTCTCTTCTTTCTATTTTATATAATAGTTGGATTCAACTTTATTTTTTGGTTAGATCTCAAATTTGTTCTTGAAAACCTTTGTGTGATCTCCCTTTGGTTTTGCCTTCCTTTGTGTATGATCTTTATTACTTTGAGTCCAACCTATAGTATCCCGGTTATAAGAAGTCATACTCATGGGTTCTTTTGATCCAGATTCTTATTTCTTCCCTCAGAACCTTGATGATAACATAATCCCTCATGATCCTAATCCTTCCATGGAGAATAAATCTTCTCATTCTTCCCATGATGAAGATGAAAATTTAAGAGTTCCTCCTTCCCAAGTTCAAAAGATCACTAGTGACCTTGAAAAGATGGAAAGTTGGCTTATTTAAGAGAATCATAATTCTGATACTATTGTCACTATTGAAGCCTTAAGGAAATTTATACACAATGATGAAAATGGTATTAATCTCTTGCATAGTATCTCTCACCTCATTGTTTCTAATGTTAAACCTTTAGCCGAAGGTGCCAGAGAGTTAGGTTATGTTTCGCCTGCTATGAGTGTTGAACCTTCTTTTCCCATCTCTCTTCCTATTCCTAGAGTTCCTACTCATGCACCACTTCTTATGACCACATCTGTGTAAGTTTCTAATCTTATACATGTGAGTCTTCCTAATGCCTCCATTCCGTCTCTTCCCGTGAGTGTTCCACCTATTTCATTTCATACCTCTATGCCTTCTTATCATAGTGTTCCTTTTACATATTCAAATCCTCTTCCTACAACTAGTTCAAGTGTTCCTCTTGTTACTTCCAGTGTTCCCGCTACTTCCTACACTTTTCCTAGTGTATCCAATGTGTCCATGCCTACTATTTCCTCTAATGATTCCACCATCATTAGACTTTCTCAAACCATTTCGTACTTGTAACAAGTTTCTTAATTGACTCAATCCAAATTTAGTGTGCCTACATGTGACATTACTAATCCATTGTCCTTAGACATTATCCGTGCGGTTATCCCTCAACAAGTTGACATGCCTTGTCTTGACACTTATAATGGTAAGGGTGACCTTGTGACTCATGTTAATACCTTTCAAAACCTATGTAGTGACTTTTACCATGATCATAGGCTCATGAACAAGTTGTTTACTAGGACCTTTCGAGATAAGGCCTTGTAGTGATATTGTTCTTCACCTCCCTATTCTATTGTTTCCTTTCAAAAACTTGCTAATGCTTTTATTCAACAATTTCAAAACAATATTGGCCCTCAAGTTTCTTTGACTGACTTAATGCATTGCAAAAAAGGAGTTAAAGAAAAAGTTAGTGACTTTATTGGTATATTTAAGCACTTGCATGCTCAGATTTCTTATCCTATGCCTGACATTGATATACAATGTATTTTATTTGCTAATTTACAAAAATATATTAGAGATAAGAATATGCTTATTGAGTTTACTTACTTTTCCCAAGTTTGTGTAGCGCTTCACCATTATCAATTACAAGTGAGTCAATTTGAGAGCACCACTCCAATGGCTCCTATACCAGTTGATAAGAGTGATGCCACCTCCCATCTGAATAAGTTCCATAAACCTAACATCTATATCAAGATCAACAAATCATCAAATGCAGTACATGAAGAAGTAGCCGTCGCATCCAAGGGTGCCACTTCTTCTTCCTCTGTTATTCTCCCTAATCGTAAGTATACTCCTTTATCTTACTCTTTTCAAACTATGATGCAAAATTTGTTAAATTCTAGTATCATGAAACTTCCTCCTATTAGACCTCTTAACCCGGATACGATAGCTTCTAAGTCCTTTGATCCCAAAGCTTTTTGTCAATACTATCGTCATTCCGGCCATGATACTGAGATGTGTTATTCCTTGAAGAATTCTATCCAAGACCCGATTGATTCAATTTCTATATCTATTGATTTTGATGCTATCCTTGGAAACAAATCTGTAACACCTCCTAACCAGAACCTACAAATTTATACCAATTCGTTACCCTCTCATTCTACCAACACCATTGCCCAACCTTCTTCCTCTTCTAAATAGATTGTCTATGGTGAAAAGATGGAAGAAGCTAACCATGTTGTAAACCATGTTGAGAATGATCCCTTTCCTAAACCTCAACCCCTGCCTAAACCTCAACCTCAACTTGGTAGACAACTTTCTATTTCCTTTGACCATTTCGAAATGATTAAAAATCCTATGGTCCTCTTTATATTTCTACTAGGGTTGTTGCACTCCTTCCCGTGGTACTCTTGTTGACCCTACTTCTATGGTTAATGTTATAACTGAAGAGCATATTTTTAGTAAACACTTGCAACAATATTTCTACAATATGACAAATACTTGGATTTATACTTGTAATGGATTTCTATATCGTCCCTATGGTTCTATTTCCTTGCCTGTAGAGCTTTGTGGTAAAGTTGTGGATACTACCTTTATTGTCATTCCTACTTATGATGAGTTTCACGTTAAGCTTGGTTTTCCTCTATGCAAGCCGTAGCTTCTCCTATCCATAAATGTCTTAAATTTCCTCATGATGGAAAGATCAAGACTATTAACCATAGTCTTTATTATCCTTTTAGGCCTCGAGACTATGCTAATCTTGATTTATTTTGGCCTTCTTTACCTACGACACCTTCAAGCCATCCTGATTACCTTTTTTGATCTTATCAAGCCTTTAAACATAGAAAGATCATTGAATTGAGTTTACCCAAGCTTGATCCAACCCGTGGTCTTTTACCTATTCCACCAGTTCCTCCTTTTTCTGATTCTTTGACTTCTGTTGAGAAATCTCATGTTCCTATCTTTCAACCTAGTGTGGTTCCTTCAGTTCCCTCTTCATAGGGAGAAAAGGACCCAATGTTGAATGATCCCACTCCACCTCCTATCTCTAGAAACACCAAACGTAACTAACATGCCCGTGACCGTTGAAAGAAGCGTATAGATAAAGCCAAGGAAAGTGTGCCTGCTTCCCAATTTTTTTACCTTCCTTTAACCAACCCATGCTTGAGCCTGTGGAGGAAGTTAACAATCATAACACTATTCAAATGAATAAACATGATGATTCTATTTATATTTTGGATTCTATTGTGATTAATCTTGGTGAAGAAGATATCCTTGATGATACTATTGATGCTAACAATGATTTACATGTTAGTGATTTTGATGAATATGAGACTATTGATCTTGATCATGACTTGCCTAAGATGCTTTCAAAACAGTTATCAATGACTCCTAGAATCAAACACAGTGACCCGCAACATGGTCCTTGTTTGGAACTAGAAATTGTTCCTATTGTGCTGGATGTTTCTCCTCTTGCGAGTTTTCCACCTTCCCTAAATGATACAGACCAAGATTGGGGGGGGGAGAAAGACACTTCATTGGATTCTCTAGAATGATAGCCCGCAACATGGTCCTTGTTTGGAACTAGAAATTGTTCCTACTGTGTTGGATGTTTCTCCTCTTGCGATTTTCCCACCTTCCCTAAATGATACATACCAAGATGGGGGGGGGGGGGGNTGGGGGGGGGGGGGTAGGCACTTCATTGGATTGTCTAGAATGATAGTATTTGTATATTTTTCCTGTTGTGTTGTGTTTCCTCCATGATGTGCTGATTGTTATATGTTTTGTTTAGATTTCTTTAAACAATCCTTGTTGCTCCATTGGCACAAGATGATAAAGGAATCAAAATGTTGTATTCATTCTTCTATTTGCATCTTTCTTCTTCTATATGTCATTATATGTTGTGTTGTACATGTGATATTGTTTGTAAATGTGCCTTTATTTATTCTACTCTGGATATTGCGACATGGTAACACCAAATCTTTTTGGTCTCTGTGATTCTGACCCAAAAAGACTCTTCTTCGTAACTCTTATTTGTTTTTCCTCCATTATGTTGTAGTTCTACTTCCTTTGGGGAATGATGAAATTTCATTTGAAATAATATTTTGTATATTATCTTATGATCATACTGACCCAAAAGTTAGTAGATCTCTTCATGCTCTTTTTTTTATGTGCCTATTTCCCTTGATATGTCTTCTCTTGGGGACATTTCACAGTGGAAACGTCTCTAGTGGATGCATGTACGCTCCGTTAAAGCCATTTCTCCTGTTGAGGCGCTTGCAATTGCTTTAACGTGAGGGCATACCCTTTGCTCACATTTTGCACACACGCACTATGACAACTTTTCTTCTTTGAATCCCTTTATGGATTACTAAACAATCCTAAAGGCACGATTCTCTTTCGGATCTCTTCTTAGATCACTAACAATCCAGAAGGCTTGGTCCCTGTATTTGCATTTGTTTCTGATCCCTTAAGGATACACACATCCTTATGCCTAGATTTCCTTTTACAGTTCTTCTCTTTTGGAAATACAGTTTCCTGAGGGTGAATCCTTGATGGGCTGACTAGCATGCACATAAACTTGGTAGACTGTTCTACACCATCTTTTGTTGCAGCATTGCCTTTTTGGTGTGGTTCACAGTAAGACACACACATCTTACTGAGTGAGTTAATCACACTCCTTTTTTTTTTTTTGTTAGTGATATATCTCTTGTTATGATTTTTGAGTTAACAAAGACTGAATTCTATTGGGGACTTGATGTATTCCTTTTCACCTTAGTCATGATGAGATTATCTTATGCATTTTTTATCTACTTTACCGAGAGTTTGAGTTAGGCTCACACTCTAGCTAAAGTAGGGGCTAAATGTATCATTCTAAAATGGAAGAACCCATGTTGAGACATGTTTANCCCTCCTTAGTAGGTTTCTTTGGACCTAATTTAAATTCCTTTATGGACCCATGGATGTACCTTTTCTTTTGTGCTAGATTGGGCCCCTTTTTTTTGCCCTTTCCCGCTGTTCTTTTCTCTGTCCCCGAGATCTCAGACCATCCTCTGATGGAATGAACCATTAGGGGGTAGGCCAAGGTTATCCTAACCCTTTAGGGGTAGGTCAAAGTCAACCTAGCCCTTCGGGTGAGGCCGAGGTCAGCCTCCCCCCGAGGTTAGGAACCTCAGGATTTCAGGTTCTTCTCGGGTTTCCAATTTATTCTCCTGCCTTGTGCAGTCATCCCTTTTCAATTTCAATCGTGAAATTGGTATAAAAGGAGGCCTACTCCCTTGATTTTGGGAGGGAAGATGTTCAAAGATATTTTACAGTTTTGTCTACAAGCATTCCAAGAGCATTCATAAGTATTTCCTAGGAGCATTGAAGGATATCTTTTGCAACCATTTAAGACTTCAAGATTTCAAGATCTTTTGCATTCAAGGAGATTTCAAGGATATTTCAAGGATTTCATTGGAGGCCTTTTCATCAGAATTCCATAATCATGCATGTTACTTTCAAGGTCTATCTTCCTTCTTTGAAGATAGTAGAGTTGGCTATAAAGGAAGGGTTTGTTCATCTATTCTTCATTTGCATTTGCATATCCGATTTGAGCATATGAGTACATCTACATCCATAGATCCATGAATTGGTATGATTGATCTTTTACATTTGATGAGATATCCTACATTCCTACACGATTCAACAACATTGAGCACTTCTACATCCTTGTGGATTATGGATCTGGATCCTCTGCGAGGGTTTTTACAAAGTAAGGTGAATTTGTACATTTGATTTTATTTTGCATACATTTAAATTTGATTAATTCCTAAATTGGGGCCTGAATGTGGAAATCCCCTCCCCAACAAAATAAAACATTTTTCCCTTGTAGATTCAAGTATACAGACTTGCAGATTCAGATTCAGAGCCGTCGAAAATAGGTTACTGTCACAAATCTAGATTTTGGGAAATTTTGCAGAGCAGGTGGATGCAAATTTGGCCTAGTCCTAGGTGGATTTTCTACATGTCACCATCCACCCTCCAGGTCAGCATAGTCCTGAGCCAGAAATGTTTCTAGGTTTTGAAGATCTCAATTTTCTGGTTCTAGATTTAGTCATATTCGGGTTTCTGAGCTGTTTCGGGAGCAAAATTGCAAATATGAGTTTGAACATATATATTTAAAGAATTTAAAGGTGATTTGGTGTATTTAATTATTTAATTTTAGTATTTACATTTCAGATCTGGTCTATTTCATTAGTTTCAAGATTGTTTTTACCTTCCTAGTTGACTATACCCGACACATATGAAATAACATCTTATTTCTTAACACTTGGTTAGATTCTTGTTTTGCATTGATACCCCTATATCACTTGGTTTTTATTAATCTAACTTGGATCCAACTAGGAGATTTTCTTGGGAGATCTCTTCCTCTGTGGCACCCTTTTCTTGAGGTATATATAGATATACCCAAAATGTATATTCATCTTTATACACTTATTATTTTCCAATCCCAGGCAAAATGTTGGAAAGGAAATAGTATCCAGAACCCATGGCACAAAAATATTAAAATAATGAGGCTTATGATTATGATCTAATTGAGCATCACACACTATTATAAATTTGATAAATTTATCTTTATAATTTGCATCGATTCTCTCATATTCCTCTACCAGCTTTCCTAGGTCAATATGGATGTTTGAGTTTTGTGCTATAAACCCTAGGTCCAACAAACAAACAAATTCTCCCTCGATTATGGATAAAATTTCCCCTTGAGTATTATTATTATTAATTTATTTTCTATCTTCATTATAATTTTGGGCGTAGGCCATGATAATTTCTGGACAAGGGAATACTTCAGGTAACACCATGCGTCCCAATCGAGCATCCCACGATGCAATTTTATATGTACTTGCATTTAACATTTTGTTAAAAATATTAATTTTTTCCCTATTTGGATTTCCCGCCTTACTGGACAATGCATATCTAATATCTATGATTCTCTTATCACCATGGATAAAAGGATCATAAATATCATGGTATTCATCAGTGAAACTTGGCGTTTTAACCAGTTTGGTTAATTCTATTTTTTCACTCACTTTTCTTTTCGGTTGAACCATTGCTGACATTGGTATTGGTAACTTGGTTCAAAATAATGGTAGACTACTAGTAATTAGTAACTACAAGCCTGAAAATGCTAACCCTGAAATTGAACGATTGAATCCCTAATTCTAGTTCTAACTTCTACAATCTAGATTGTAAACCAAGAGATTCAAAGAATAAAAAATTAAAAATGTGGGATGTAGGTGTTCTAAATTTTACCCAAAATTTCTATTTTAATAGATTGGCACCAATAGAATCTGTTGCATTCCTCAATCTAGCAGCCGTTTCTAATTCCTTAATTTCCCTGGGACATTGATTAACTAGTTTCTCCAAGAATCTAAATAGTAATTTAGTAAAAGTTTCAAAACCCTTAGAATTTCAAAACCTAAATGGAAACCACATAAGTTTCTAACTTCTTTATGAGGGTTGAGTTTGACACGTGAGTGTGACACTTTTCCAGAATGTTTTTCAAGAGTTTTTAATCCTTTATAACTTCCACCTGAAATACAGATTATTACACTTAATTACCTTAATAAGTATACAATTAAAAATTTAGAATGTAAGTATAGAATATAGTTAATAACTACACTTAATTAAATCTGGTAGGATGAAGTTCATTAGTTCTGATTCCTGATGTTCAATGAATGACAATATGACACATGTTTCGCTTCTTGAGGAAGTTTGTAGCAATGTGAATCGTTCCCACATTCGCCCCGAAAATGGAATATATCTTATTCCTTACTGTTAATATATTATAATAATTATTATATTGAAATTTTTATATTATAAATTTATAATATATGAGCCCAAAATTTTGTTGAAGTTCAATGAACTTTGACACGTATATGTGACACATACCACTTTTTCGGAGGATGCTTGTGAAAGTTTTTTAACAACACAACTTCACCTCGAAATGAAGTTTACGCCGTCAATCTGCAATCTGTGATCATCATGATCTAACGTTCATTAATTTTATTTTATTTTTCTTATACAATGTTATTTTTACGTATTTTTTAAATTTGAAACTGAAAGATTATAAAATAATATATTTATAAAAGTTACAATTTATAATGTCTATAAATTTATTAATTCGGTTGTAGATTTGGTTGCAAAATTAAGTATAATTATTAATTTCATTAGTTTTGAAGTTCAATGAATGACATTAAGACACGTGTCTCGATTCCAGAGGAAGTTTGTAGATAATGTTAATCGTTCCCACTTTTGGCCCATATTATAGTTACACCTTATGCCATTAATATATTATAATAATAATTATATTGAAATTATTAATAATTATATTATAAATTTATAAAATATGCGCCCAAAATTTTGTTGAAGGAAACACAATGAAAGCATTATATGCGTCCAAATTTATAATATATGTGAGATTGAGTATATGTGACACATGTCACTTTTTCGGAGGACGCTTGCAAAAGTTTTTAAACTTTACAACTTCCCCCTGAAATGGAGTTTATGCCGTCGATCTGCAAACTGCGCTCATCCTGATCCAACGTTCATTAATTTTTTTTCTTTTTTCTTTTACAATGTAATGATTACGTATTTTTAGACTACTAGTACTACCACTGTACCACATTAATAAAATTTGTAATTGTTATGCTAATTTTAGATTTTAGTTTTACTATAAAGAATAAATGAATACTTTAAACTTTTACAACTACAATTCCGTAGTTGCGCACATACAAAAGTGAAGTTATTACTGTAAAGAATAAATCACACACATACATTTGTTTGGTTCATTTTCAAATTCACAAATTTTGAACTCGTTACTGCATTGTAATTTCAATTTTGTCCATAAATTATTTTAGTTTTTACACAATTTTGGCCATTTCATTCACAAACTGCAATCTGCTAAGCGCAAATTTCAAAAGAATGAAATTGAAACAATTTATTAAATCCATAAAAAGAAAACTGAAATGAAGTTGCAAAATTTTTATTTTTTTTAAAGCAAATTTACAATGTTAAGATTCCCTCCAAAACTTATAAGACAAAATGAGGGAGGTTACGAGGTAGTGGCAAAAAAAAACCTAGTACCTACTAGGGCACTGACAGTGGCATCCAAAAAACAAAACAAAAAATGGAAACCCTTCGATTTCAAAATACCAGGCCATAGGGTCCTAGCCCCTGGGTAATACTAGGGATTTTCCCCTTCATCTAGGTAGAACTCTTTAGAGATGATAAGCTATGAGAATTCATATAGCCATCTGTAGTATGAAAATTCATCTAGAAGAAACCACTTCCAGAGAAAATCCCTACCAATTTGCACCCATTTCCTATGGCGCATTAACTGCTCAACATTCATGTTCAAAAGAAAAGGTTGCATGGCCACATTTTGGCCTAGCTAGAGAAGCTTGGGTAAATCACTTGCCCAAGGGATCCCCGCCCCTATTTGTGTAAAAGCGACAACCAGGACATTGTCACCCAAGAATTCTTTTTTGAATACCTTCCTTAATAGTAGGAGCATATCCACCTTGTCTCCACCGAGGTCCAGAAGAGACGCCAAAAATAGGGACGTAATGTACGTGTTAACTCGGTATCTATCAAAATTTTTTAGAAACTCACGACCCAACACCATCCTCACAACCTCATTTGTAAAGGCTCCAACCTCCTTGCAAACCGATTCCAGGGTTGGGTCTGAGACTATGCCCCAAAAGGCCTTTTGGTCCTCCTTAGAAGTGCTAATCAAACAGATAGGAGTGCCCATCTTAAGAAAACCACTACCATAATATCAAAATGTGATAAAATATACAACCTAAAGACCTAAACCAGACTCCAAAGGTAGACTTTCAAGTACTTAGTAGAGGCTGACCAAAAACAAATAAGAATTGAAGATGAAAGAAGCGTAGATCATTCATAAATAGCCCTCAATTATTTCTCTAGGATAACCTTATTAATTCCTTTGTCCTTCAAAATTCTCTAAATCTTTCATATTAAATCCAGAGTGTGTGACTGTGAAACTGGAAATAGCGTCACAATGTGACAATACCCAATTGAAAATTTGGAAGTCATGCGGGCTGAGTAGATCGCAGTTAGAGAATGACAGTGATAAGACATTTCTTTATTATTTAATGTCACTGATACAACATTTCTTTATTAACTACAAATGTCCCACTCTGCAACATTATCAACCGTCCACACAACCTACTAATCAGTTGTAATCAACGATCAAGCTTAAGACGCGGGTTTAAGACTAGATACGTGTCCCCAATCCGCATACTTTCTGGAGAACTACATTTCCTTCAGAATTTTGGGCTGAAATAAAACTTAAGCCATTGATCTAGGATCATCAAATGGTCGTAAATAATACATTTAAAATGGTGAAATGATAGATATTAGGTATGTGTGGATCACTGGAATCGTGCAGACCGATGTAGACAAGTCGGTAATTAATTAAGGCATTATTCTCTCGACGTGATGTTGCATTAATTAGATCAATTGCCATTTGACATTGGCCCAACATGACAAATCCAAACTTAAACAACTCATGAATTATGGCTTACTGGCTATTAATAGAATGTGAAAATTGAATTTTCAAGGGATTGAATAATTCGCCATTAAATTATATATTTTACTTTAAATAACGAAAGATTAGCCAATTAAATTATGCAATTTTCAAACGGTAGAAATTTTTTTGCCACTGCCATTAAATATTTTTTCCTTTAAAGAAATTTTTTTTGCCTAATACATTATATATTTACCTTATCAATAAAGACATTTGCCAGGATTTTCTAGAATTTTCATACGATTGAAAAAAAATCGCCAGTAAAAATATTTTTTCCTTTCAAATTAAATTTTTTTGCCAACAATATTAATTTTTTCCTCCCAAAATAGTGTAGGATTCGCTAGGATTTTATATCTTTTTTTGAAGAGAGTTTCTTAAAGTTATCCCTTTCCTTGAGGTACAAATTTTACACTCCCTCCTTTATACACCCCTCTAGGAAATTTGGTTCAGTTTGAACCTTGGGGTGATGAAATCCCTAGGCAAGCTTCCTATTGAAAAAAAAACATTAAGGCCCCGTTTGTTTCGCGGAATTGGAAGTGAGACTTCCCGTTTTTGCGAAATCCGGCGTTTGTTTATTTAAATTGCANAAATTTTACACTCCCTCCTTTATACACCCCTCTAGGAAATTTGGTTCAGTTTGAACCTTGGGGTGATGAAATCCCTAGGCAAGCTTCCTATTGAAAAAAAAACATTAAGGCCTCGTTTGTTTCGCGGAATTGGAAGTGAGACTTCCCGTTTTTGCGAAATCCGGCGTTTGTTTATTTAAATTGCAATTCCGGATTCGTGTCCAAAACCGGGTTTAGACACCAAAATGAGTGGCATCATCTTCCCACCGAATAGGTGGAATTAGATTTCAAAACCTGATTTTGTGATAATAAGGTTTTGAGTCAATTCCACTTCCGCAAAACAAACGGGGCCTAAGAAGATTTGTTTGTTTGTCTTGCACCCAAGTTTGCATGGGCACATGAAAGGAGAGAATACACACAAACAACCCTTGGAGATAACACAAATATGCAAGAGCACCAAACACAAAAAAAACAAAGGTTCTTTCTCTTAATAAATTGAAATGTGAGCTATTCTAGAAATCACAAACACAACCTGCAATATATATGTTAGTATTTTAGATTGGTGTCTTGTCCCAACATTTTCCAAGAAGATGCACATATCAGATTGGTAGCATTAAAAAATTTAGTCTATGTGAATGGAAATTCTTTAAATGAGTGAACCCCCAAAATTTATGCCATTGTTCTTTACTAGGCAGATGTGTCATTGTTTCTGATAGATGTCACAGAAAAATGAGCAGTTGCAGTGCAAATAATTATAGTTGCGATGTTAAACTCTACAACTACGTCATGAAACTAAGCAAATGTGGTGGTGGAAAATGCTGCAACTACATCACATAATCACACAAATGTAGTACAAAATTCCCACAATAAAAATAACAAACACAAAAATATGATTGTGCCCGAAAAATCAAATTTCACTACCAGGGGTCAAAAAACCTTAGATCGTACTTGTTATACTCAAGATTAGGAAAATTAAGAAAGAGAACAATTGTGGTACCAATTATCACAAGTCTTTTACATAATTCTTTACATGCGTGAAAGAATATAGGCAATTGCATTGCTAATTTCAATAATTGTGTCACAAATACCTACGATTGTGCCACAAAACCTCACTATTGCATCACAAAAATCAAAATTTAATTAGTATTAGGGATGTAGGTCCCATTAGTAGTGCTAAAATACATGAGACCATAAATTCAGATAGTATGAACCTTCAAATAGATCAACCACAAAAATCTTAAGATTCAAACTAGTTTTTGAAACCCAAAACAATTAGAGTATGTATGAATGCATACAAGAAATCAAATGAAAATAACAATTACACCTTCATGCATGTACTATGTTTACCTCCATTTCACTTCTTGACCTTCATATATTGGTAGTGTGCTTCTCTTAGAATTATATTGTAGTACTATTTCGATAACATGATCATGCAAAAGGTCAAAGATTGTGGTGGTTCTTGAATGACATGGATGAAGATTGCTTTTATGGATTTATGATATCGATCAACAGTTGTGATCAAATTAGAAGGATTGAAGATAAATGTATGAGATTCGATGAGAGGACTAAAAGTTGCTATGGTTAGGAGATAATTGATTGCATGATGAAGTTAAACAAAATTGATTGATCATTTAAACTTGAAGTGAGTGAGAGTTGAGAGGTGAAAGTGGAAGAATAATTAGCATTAAATTATTAAAAAATATTTAATTGTGTGAACGAGAGGAATACATAATTAAAGTAAAGATTTTATTTATTTTAGAACTTAATTTAATAAAATGAATAATTAAATAAATTAAAGAGTTCATTTAATTATAGAAGACTTAATTAGCTAAGTAAATAATTAAAAAAATTAATTTAATAATTGGAAAGTGGAAGAAAAAGAATTAATTAAAATTATTTAATTAAAAAGAATTGGAAAAAAGATTTAAGTAATGAAATAATAATAATTATTCAATTATTGCGGAGAAAATAAATAATTAAAATTATTTAATTAATGATGGATGGAAATTAGAATAATTTAAATAATTAAAAACTATTAAATTATGAGAAAAGGAGGGAAATTTGATTTTCAAATTTCATTTAGAAGAATGAAGTTAGTTTAATTAAATAATTAAAATTATTCCATTAATTTAGAAGAATGTAAAATGTCATTCATAGGCATCGAGACAAATTTTGGTGTCTACACGACCCATTGTAATGAAAGATCTTCTAACCTTCCTACTTTAAGAAAGAAAATTTTGAAGTTTTCTTAGCTATTGATCTAAGTTATTTACCATGGTCACTTTGAAGTCCATTATCCTAAAAGATTCAAAATTATGATCTCTTGCTAGAAAGTGTCTAACTAGAAAGATGCTTTGACGAATTGATAATTCTCCTCGTTTACCTACCAACAAGATCAATCCTCAATCTTAACATCTAATGTTGGACATTTGAATACCCCATTTGCTATCCTTGTTGATACCCAATCTATCCTTAGGTGTAGCCTGAAAAGAAAAGATATATCCCTTCCCACTTTGCCACCCCGACCCACATTTAGGTTATGGAAAAATCTCCCTCTAGTCCCTCATCTAATTGCTTGGGTAGTGGTGTTGACATAGATTTTGTGCTTCTTATCACTATCCAAATACAATGTTATTTGATCTTCAAGCCTCTAAATGTAGTTTAAGTGATAGAATTGATAAGTTGGAGACTAACATGACCAATATCATTAGTAACCAAGATAGTATTATGGCCTCTTTTCCTTCAATTATAACTTTTAGAAAATAAATTATGAAGAGCTTTACGATCAACATAATGTTCTACTCAAAGAGAAACAAAATCAAGAAGTAATTTCAGTCCACGCCTTGTCCCAAAAACCACAAAATTATAGCCATTCTAGGTCAATCTCATAAGGTTATAGAAAAATCATATCTACCTATTTGTAGGAGAAGATGGAATTTTTGATGGACAACAAACTAGAGGCAATCACAAGTCTCAAAAATCTCAAATACTATGCATGGTTACAACTATTGTGTACCTCTTCTTTTGTATTTTGTCTTGTTTTTTTATATTAAACAACAACAAAAAATGGGTGCTATCCCTTACAAAACTAGAACCCAAGGGCGTAAAATCTACAAACCAAAATGACCATTTACAACAAGGTCAAGAACATATGTCATTAATGACACACTAGCAACATAGCTAGTAACCCACATCAAGAGTAGGTAGACAACTCACCCACAACATGAGGAGGAGAATGAGAGATTGAAGATTGATTTTTCCTTCGTCAACAGACAACTGTCCAGATGATACTATCATTAGGGGCCCCACCACAAGGGGGAGGAGGTGGAACCCTCTTTGTGAGGTTTTCAACATGAGGAGCAAAGTCTTGGAAAACCTACACATCATCAACTAAAGGTTGGAGCGGATCAAAGTAGCAGTTGAAGGAGGGTCTACGCGGCCAGAGGGGTCTGCACGACAATCAAGAGGTGGAGTCAGGTCCATCAGGTATGAGGAGGTCCAATCAGTAGTAGGAGCATCACCCTGAGGGGAGTCACTATCTGGCTATGAAGAGTCATCCAAGGAAGAATAAGAGGCCAAGATTGTCAATCATCATTAGTGTCCTTCCACCAAGTGGCACCACCTTTATGACATAAGAGAGAACAATTTGTATCTACATGACCAATAGAGAAGCACCAACGACATTGTAAGGGGAGGCCCTCATAATTTAGTGATTGAGTCCATGGCCTATCCCAGACCATGAGAACCACATCCCGCGGAGGGGGTGGGGAGATGTCAATGTCAACCAAAATGCGAGTGAAGATAGAGAGACCCATTAGTGGTCCTAGCCTCATCCACATTTAAGAAACGACCAGTAAAGTTGCTGATAGCCTCAAAAAAAAAATTCTCCCAAAAATGAAAGGGAAAATTGTGGAGATAAACCCACATTGGATGCACACTAAGTGGTTCAGTAAGAGGGTTAAAAAATTAAATGAGGGTGTCCAAGGTTTGGCCAAGAGAGAGTGAGTTCCCCAAACCCAAAACTTTCTCAACACTAAATCTCAGTCTTATAAAGAAGAATTTCTCTTGGTTATTATTACTGTTTATAAAAATATGAAAATTCTCTTAGAATCTTGATTTGCTAAATTTTTGGCATTTGTATACAATGGAGGTCTCTTTAACCCAAAGAGAGCCAAAAACAATAAACAATTTCAATCCATTCTTTGTCTTGATAATAAAAAAGGTAAAGCCATTCGACCTCAATCTCATAAGGTTATGGAAAATCAAATACAACCTCTTTGTAAGAGAGGATGAAGCTTATGACAGACAAACTAGAGGAAATCACATGTCTCAATACTGTGCAAGGTGACAACTATTGTACCTCTTCTTTTTTATTTTATCTTGTTCCTTTTTGTGTGTTTACTATTTCTAAGACTATGCAGATTATATATCTTATAGAACATTGTTTTCTAAGCTCATGACATTTTACATTAGGCGGAAGCTCATATCACCCCTCTTTAGTTATGAAAAATAACCTAAAACATAAAGAGAAGGGCATGGGTATGAAAAAAATATTATAAAAAAATGGATTACATAGATACATGTATATCTACTGTTTATGCAAATTATATAATATGATGATTAAGCATGTATCTAGACCATAAATTATTGTTTTCCTAAGTTGTAACAAGTTGGGGGAACCGGTTTGTCAAAATGACCAAAAAATCAAACCTACTTCAATCACACATCTAAAAGTTTGACCATTCATTGATGTCATACTCACATAAAATTAATTGATACCCTTCATTGGAGGGAATTATTTAGGATATCCAAGCAAATGGAGTTGCTAAAGATCAAACTAGCAACTAAAGTTGTAGACTTAGCCTTCCTAAAAGGATGTAGAGATTCCCGTTTGATTCCTTTCTTTGTCAAAATTACCCATCACTTCCACAACGTCAACACTAGGCACATGTAATGCAAAAAGTATGAAAATCAAATTCATAAGCAATTACAGTCTCATAGAACATACCATCACCCTTGATAACCTTTCTTTAAAATCTTAGTTGCAGACCTACATGTTTACTATTTTTTAGACTGTAGATTCTATACCTTATGTAATGTTGTATCTCTAGCCTCATGACATTTTGCATTAGGTGGAAGCTCATGTAGCCCTTCTTTACTTAATAAAAACAAACTAAAACATAAAGAAAATGGCACGACTATGAGAAAAAATATATAAATTAATGGATTACATAGATATCTATATCTTTCTCCGTCATGCAAATTATATAACATGATGATTAAGTACATATATAAACCATAACTTATCATTTTCCTAAGTTGTAACAAGTAAGGGAAACTATTTTATCAATATCACGAAAAAATCAAACCTACCTCAATTGCACGTCTAAAAGTTTAACCATTCATTGACGTCATACTTAAAGGAACATACCATCACCCTTGATATATATATATATATATATATATATATATATAAAGTTGAGTTCTAGATCCACATGTTTACTATTTTTGAGACTATGCAGATTTCATATCTTTTTTGTTTCTCTAGCCTCATGACATTTTGCTCTAGGCGGAGGCCCTTGTAACCCCTCTTTAATTTATAAAAAACAACCTAAAACATAAAGAAACCGACATGTGTATGAAAAAAAGAAAAGGATGTAAACAAATGGATTGCATAGATATTTATATCTTTCTCATTATGCAAATTATATAACATGATTATAATGCAAATTTTTGGGTTACGCTATGCTTGTTTATTTGACCAATGTTTCAAATCATACCTAGTGAATCACTAGGTGTGATTTGAAAGGTCAATCAAATAAATAAGTACAATTTAATCCAAAAATGTGAAATCTAATTCTACGGAGTGTAGAAAATTAATTCCTACACGATGACTAAGTATATATCTAAACCATAACTTGTCATTTTGTAAGTTGCGATGAATCAAGAGAACCACCCAAAAAGCCAAATCTACCACATCACACTTTTTAAAATTTGACCATCCATTGATATATCATAATCGAAAAACATACCATCATCCTCACTAATTTAAATCCACACTTTCCATCTCACTTATTGTAATAAAGGCCCACATCCAAGGTCAATGTGCCCACTTTGAGCATGACTAAAGCACTAATTGTTTTTTTGAGGTTGGAGACTTTGAATGTGGCTTGTTCAATCCCATGCGAAATGGATGAGTTGGACCTTAACATATTCTTCCTAAGAAGAGGAATAACAATAAAGAAGACAAGTCCACCTGGAAATGTGGTCCACGGATAGAGCGTGAAGGCACAAGGACTTTGTGACCTGTTTTTCCCTGCACCCGGTCAAGCTCTTCAATTTCACACCTTTCTCGTTGTGTTGACATTCAGAAGTTTTACCGGCTACCGGATGACCCGTGACTGAGGAAACATGTGGGCCTACCAGCCCCTTCTCTTTATTATTAAGAAAAAGTAGTGAGCGAACTATATTTTTTTTTCATTTAATTCTTGCAGACTTTTCTCGTGGGATTTTAGGGGCTTTAAAAAAAGGAAATTCTCTTGTCAATGTGATCCTTGCTTAAGGTTGGTAACACAAAGGACAGATTGAAGGATTTGTTCTTCACTTGTGTCGAAGTTTCTCATGGAATATATGTCTTCACACTTGCCCAAATTCTAGTTGAAGTGTTCTCATGCTTCAATGCTGATCTTGACTTGGTTTTAGTGGTTTTTGTTCCCCTTTTGACATTTACACTTGGCCAACTATGGAGTTGGATTGATGGAAAGAAATATGGTTGAGAAGTATCAACTCTCTTGAAAGTATGAGAGACAATGAGAATTTGAGGTCTAAGCATAACCTAAATATGTTGTTATAATGTCATTATATTAAGTATGAGGTCTTCTAATTATGTTACAGTTTATTAGATTTCAATTGTATTCTAGATGTAGTTGTTCATATGAGTATGAATGAGTCTTGTAATGTATTATTTATAACATAATAGGGGAAGATCACCAATAGTTGAGTGTGTTTCAATTGTAGTGCACTCCACATGTACCCAACATTCCAATTACTAATTTTAAATGAGTCAAAAAAATGATAACTAAAAGTCCATTAATAAGTTTCACATGTACCATAGTCGATCATTTTTTAGCCTTTTTGGTTCATAATTGGCTCATTTGTACACTACTACTAGGACATTTTGTGCACGACTATTGGGACATTTGTCCATAATTACTGACAATTTTGAGTGCACGACTATTGGCTTTGACATGTCCACTTTTTGACCCTTCGATGCTTAAGAAATTTTACAGGGAGCTCTGTTAATACCCATAAGCCAAAAAATATTTTTTAAGTAGCCAATTCGCATACAGAGACGACAAAAAAGAAATTGTCAAAATCCGATATATAGTCTAGGCTGTACAAGTGCAGTAAGTTAGCTATAACAACTATTGGTATGCTTCCCCTAGTGTGTCAAAGTTATTCAGTTGGTCTATACATAACTTGTTAGACTAGATGGAAAGAACTATGGTTGAGAAGTACTCTCTCTCTCTCTATATATATATGAAGTATTAGGTCTCCTAATTATGTGATACTTTAGTAGGATTCAATTGTACTTTAGATGTAGTTATTCATATGAACATGAGTTAGTCTTGTAATATTTAATTGCAAGCTAAGTTTTATTGTCTCCTTCAATTACCTACTTTAAAAGTTTTTGAATAGACACCAATGATCATGAGTGTTCCTTTTATAGTAACTCATTTCACATTTAATTCTTTCAAGATAAAATTTCTAGGTTATTTTTATTATTTAATTGCAAGCTAAGATTGATTGTCTCCTTCAATAACTACTTTTAAATTCTCATATAGAAGACACTAATAACCATTCAAGCTGTTCCTTTTATAGTAATACATTTCACTTTGTGATATTGCTATCAGGATTCAACTGTGTAGTAATACATTTCACGTTAATTCTTTAAAGATAAAAATTTTAGACAATTTTTTATTATTTAATTACAAGCTATATTTTAGTATCCTCTTCAATAGCTACTTTTAAGTTTTTGAATAGACACTAGTAACGATGCATTCCTATAGTAATACATTTCACGTTAATTCTTTAAAGATAAAAATTTTAGACTATTTTTTATTATTTAATTACAAGCTATATTTTAGTATCCCCTTCAATAGCTACTTTTAAGTTTTTGAATAGACACTAGTAACGATGCATTCCTTTTATAGTAACTCATTTCACATGTAATTATTTTAAGATAAATTTTTAAGATTGTTTTTATTATTTAATTGTAAGTTAAGTTTTCTTGTCTCTTTCAATAGCTACTTTTAAGTTTTTTCCTTTAATATTCCTTTTATAGTAACTCATTTCACATGTAATTATTTTAAGATAAAATTTTTAGACTATTTTTATTATTTAATTACAAGCTAGGTTATCTTGTCTACTTCAACAGATACATTTAAGTTTTTGCTTTTAATAGTTGCTAATAATCATGCAAATATACCTTTTTACTAACTTTAATTGTAAACTAAGTTTTTTTTGTCCCCTTTAATAATTACCTTTAAGTTCTTGCTTTTAATTAACATTAATAATCATACAAACTTTTCCAAATCCAATAACTCATTTCACTTCAATTTTCAACATCCCATCACCTTGGATCCTATCACATCTATGGTTTTGTCCTCTTGATAGGATGATAAATTACCTATAATTGCATGGGTTGATATTTAAGTTTGTTGACAAATGAACACATTAAAATCATAAATAGAAAAAAAAATAGAAACCAACTTTGATCTCCAAGATAAATCTTATCATTCAAACATCTATACTTTCTTAAACATTTTTTCATAATGTTTATATATATATATATATATATATATATATATATATATATATATATATATCCACTTGTATTTGTAGTGTTTATTTCAAGTAGTAATCACATAATTGATATAATGATCACATATTTATCATAAGAGTTTTTGCATTTTCTTTGAAAATTTTGTAACCACCACAATATTTACAAAACTATCATATTGATTTCATAATTTTACTATTATGAAATTAATACCAAACATCTACGTCCTTTAAATTTCTCCTCTCCATGGTATTGTGCCCGGATTTAAAAAATCACTTTCA
>MU224630.1:968600-993886 GCA_018584345.1 Thuja plicata | reverse complement strand
TATATATATATATATATATGGATCAATTGAACTCTTTTTCTCACTGGGATAGTTGTATTACCAGGCGTTGGAAAGCATTGAAAATTATACCGAACCATGGGGCAGTAAACCAAGTTGTTTCTAGCAAGAATAGGAGAAAATAAGGTAAATGGTCTCCTCCTCCTGAGACAAAATTTGAACTTAATTTTGATGGGGCATCTAGGGCGACCTTGACAAATCTGGTATTGGAATTGTTATATTTGATCATGAGGAAAATATTATAAAAGATGCATGCAAAATTATTACAGATGAGACAAATAATAATGCGGAATTCAAAGCTCTCTCTTTTGGTCTAGATCTAGCCATATTGCTTAATATTAAAGACATCATGATAGAAGTTTTGGTCTAGATCTAACCATATCACTTAATATTAAAGATATCATGATAGAAGGGGATTTAATGGTTACATTCTATGCGGTATGTAACAAAATATTTATCTTGGAAATTGCAATATTTTCTAGATAAAATTCTTCTTCATAAAAAGTATTTCGCATTGCTACATGGAAGTCAACTATGTGACATAATTTAAAAAAAAAAAGCCATTAATGAAAATATTTCCTATTTAGAATTATCAAGGAATGATCTCCCACTATTGAAAAATAATGTTTGAACTCATATATCATGGGTAAGACTTTTTCATTTGTCCTCCATTGGCTTGCATGCCACATTAGAATGGGGTAAATGTTAGCTATATGAACTTGGTTGATATACCTATATAAGATAAGCTTAAATTGATATGTTTGGCATGTCTATACGATCTTTGTTTCCTCTATTTTATTGTGACATGCTTGTTTTATGAATTATTAAATTGGGACACTTATTTCTTGAAAAGTTTTTATATGCTTTCTGCTATCATATGTTAATTATTCTCTGGTTTAATTGATTTCACTACTTACTGATGATGGCTTGTTACTGTAGGATTTGAGATAGACAAATCCACAGTTCACCAAGAACACCTGTATGCAAATGACCTGTTACAGGAGAGAAGCCAAAGAGACAAAAAAGAAGAGCTTGGAAAATCTCAAGCAGTGTGAGAAAATTATATTCCAAGATAATGAACAAATAATTACCAGTTCAACCTATAAGGTGAACGAAACCCTAAAAAGGTAAAAAGATAGGTTGCACATAATAATTAATATAAATATTAATTATAATGCACCTAAGAGATAACTTAAGTAAACAGAGTAATAAACAACTTAATTAATTAAACTGATGTGATCTAATTAATAAGTGTAGAAATATAATTACTCTAACGCCCCCCCTCAAGTGAAGCTCAGGAGGTAAGATAACCTAGCATAGCTATGAAAGAAGGAAAATGGGTCCCGACAACAAGGCCTGATCAGGTACCCAATAAAAGGAAATCTCTGTAAACTGGAAACAAAGGAGAAAACCCAGTGGGAAAAACCCCTCTCCAAAAAGAGATAGAACAAACATGCTGAAAAAAACATGAAGGAAGGAAGGCCTCAAGAAGACCCCCCAAGGACAAATTCTGTCACCCCAAGCATAGAATGCAACTGAAGATAGCGTGGAGATGCAAAAGGTTTATTGAAGATGTCAGCAACCTGTGCGTCAGTGAGAATGTACTCCAAAGTGAGAACACCATCCTAAATCTTCTGATGCATGAAATACATATGAAGCTCAATGTGTTTAGTGCACTGATGCTCCACCAGGTTGTGGGAAATGTGAATAGCACTATGATTATCGCACCATAGAAAAGTGGGATGATCAGGGGGAAAACCAAACTCAGTCATCAACTGCCAAAGCCATAAAATCTCCTGACTAGAATTCACTGCAACTTTGTACTTAGCCTCTGTAGATGAAAGTGCGCGAGCATTCTGCTTCTTGCATGACCATGTGATAGGACCAAAGCCAAGGAAAAAGACAAAGCCAGAAGTAGACTTCCGATCATCAACATCACCAGCCCAATCTGAGTCAGTGAATCCAACAATGTGAGGAGAACCTGATGTGTAATGAATGCCATACACAATAGTGCCCTGAATGTATCTCAAAATGTGCTTGGTAGCTTGCCAGTGACTCTCATGAGGCTCATGTGAAAACTGAGAGACAAGAGGATCTGCAAAGGAAAGATCAGGATGAGTGTGTGTCAGGTACAACAAATTTCCAACCAACTGCTGATACAATGTAGGATCCACTGAAGGCAAAGTGCAAGAGGTAGACAAGGTAACACTCGACTGATAAGGTGTGGGAGTAGGATTGTAAGCAAGTATGTTAAAGTGCCGAAGCATGTCAAGAGCATACTTCTGATGGTAAATGAAGATCCCAGCAGAGGACTGAACAATCTGCAAACCAAGAAAGTAGTGTAATGGACCAAGATCAGTCATCTCAAACTGCTCCATCAATGCACACTGAACATCCTGAATCATGGAAGATGAGCTACCGGTGATGAGAAGATCATCAACATATAGCACAAGGATCAAAACCTCATCCTCAAGATGCTGAATGTAGACTGTAGGATCAGAATGGCAATGTGTGAATCCTGTAGAAAGCAGAAAAGAGTACATCTTCTCATACCAAGCTCGAGGGGCCTGTTTGAGACCATACAAAGAATGCCAAAGTCTGCAAACCAAGGAGGAATCCTACAGAAATCACTGAGGCTGCTCCATGTAAATCTCCTTAGCAAGATCACCATGCAAGAATGCACTCTTCACATCCATTTGAAAAATGGGCCATCCCTGAGAAGCTGCGAGGGATAAGACAAGGTGAATAGATTTCATCTTGGCGACAGGGGAAAATGTCTCAGTGTAATCAATACCCTCAACCTATGAAAAACCCTTCAAAACAAGATGAGCCTTGTACTTATCAATAGAACCATCAACAAAAAACTTAGTATGATACAACCACTTGCATCGCACTAACTTTCTCCCCTTAGGAAGAGAACAAAGATCCCAAGTATGATTCTTCATCAAAGAAGAATACTCCTCCTCCATACCACTGTCCCACTCAAGATGTCCTATCACTACTGAAAATATCTGAGGATCACCACAAATAGCATGAATCAGAAGGCTAGAACCCACAATATGAGACCGGGTGTGACGGGAAGATGAAGGGTCACCAACAAGAGATCCTGCAGCCTCAACTGTAACACGAGCCCATCTAGGCATCTGTGGAGGATCCTGTGGTGGAGGTAAATGGGGATCACCAAGATTATCATCCTCATCATTCTAAAAATAATTTGGAAGGGATGAGGGAGTAGTGGTAGGTGAAGTAGACTCTGGAAGAAGGGTATCTACTGCAGGAAGGCGCTCATCAAACTGGACATCCCGTCGAAACAGGACCTCTCTAGAATCAAAATCAAACAAACTATACNCCTTAACATCCTTGTAGTAGCCAAAGAAAATGTCGGCTCTTCCACTCCATTTCTCTCCTCTGAGCATCAGGTACAAATGCCCATGCTTCACTACCAAAAACTCAGAATGAAGATACATCAGGCTTGACATGAGACCAAGCCTCCTCAGGAGTCATATGTCAAACTGCCTTATGAGGCATCCGATTCTGAATATAGTTGGAACAATTGACTGCCTCTGCCCAAAAAGACAAATCCATGGGCCTAGACTGAATCATACAATTAGCCATCTCTCGAAGTGTTATGTTCTTTCTCTCTTCCACACCATTCTGCCGAGGGGTGTAGGGAACTGAAAACTAATGCTGAAGACCATGTTTAGAGCAAAAATCCCTGAAAGCTTGATTCACATACTCCCCCCCATTATTTGTGTGTATCCACTAAATAGAAAGACCAGATTGCTTCTCCAAAAATGTCTTAAAGACTCGAAATGAATTAAAGACATTAGACTTATACTTCAAAAAGTACACCCATGTACGCCTGGAGAAGTCATCAATGAAAGTAAGCACATATTTGGCACCAAAAAAAGGAGTAGGGAATGACATGAGGTCACTATGAATCAATTCTAGTGGTGCAAAAGCACGAGTAGCTTTCCCCTAAGGAAAAGGATCCCTATGTTGTTTTCCAAGTACACAACCCTAAAAAACACCATTAGTGCAAGAAATCTGAGGAAGCCCAAGAAAAATTACCTGTGTGCTCATCTGCTGAAGATATCTGTAATTGACATGGCCTGAATGCTCATGCCAAAGTCGGCTCACTGAATCTGCATGTTCTTTAAGATAGGAACCTGTACCATCAGAAGTCTCAAATCCATCAAATTTGTATAGGCAGGATGCAAAGTCAACACTTCCAGTAGCCACAATCAAATCAGAATCATGTAAGTCCTGAATAACCACATCATGTGGTGAGAACTCAACTGTCTTACCAGAGCTAGAGTGGAAAATATGATAGATGGACAATAGGTTCGTCAAGATGTCAGGGACCAAAAGAACATCCTGAAGAGAACCCCTAGCTAATGCAACAGAACCATAACCCAAAACTAAAAGATGTGATGAGTTCCCAATAGAAATATGTGAAGTAGCACAAGGAGAAAGAAAGGTGAGCAACTGCTGATTGTGAGTCATGTGGTGAGAGGCACCGAAATCCAAAATCCAGGTGGGCCTAGAAGTCGTTGTTCGTGTAGTAAGAGCATGACCTTTCCCTGCAGGGGAGGATGTGGACCGAGGAGAAGAAATATGATGCTTTTGCATGGCTTCCTCTAAAGCCGCCAAACGTTTCCAACACCTAGAAATAGGATGTCCATCCTTGCCACAAAAACTACAGGTTTCAACTGATTTCTTCTTAGTCTTGGAGGTAGACTCAGCAGACTTCGAAGAATATTTACCCTTTGAAGGGTTAGCTTGAGGTTTTGAATCAGTTTTCTATGTAGGTTTGGAGGGATACTCACTACCTTTTGAATCTTTCTTCAGTTTGGATTTCTACTTTGGTTTCCCCTGTGAAGAGTGAGCAACCAATTCTTGGATTGAAGAGCCAGAAGCATCCATCTATTGGATCTTTGCGTCTCAAAGGAAGGCATGGTGTACTTGGCACCCAAAGAATCCATGGTGGAGTAGAAAGTGGAAGAAAAGATCTGATACTATCCTTTCAACTTTGAGAGTATCAGGAAGATACACTCATCATCTGTCTTGTTCCTCCCACATCCCTGCAAAACTGAACACATATATTTGAACTTCATCAAGAAGTCCTCCATAGTGGGAAAGATATTAGGAGTCAAAGTGGTCAACTTTGAATCAAGTTGTAGTGCTCAGAACTCATTCACTATGCCAAAAAAATCTGCAAACTTGCCCCAAATAGCCGGAGGAGTGGTCAAACCATCCAGGTGAAACAAGAGAGTGTCAGAGATGTTCAGTGCAATCAAGCCCATGGCTTCATCCATTTTGTTTATGTGCTAAAGAAACTCAAAAGGGCACTACATAATAGGTTGGTTCTCATCCATACATGACCATAAGCCACGTGACATAAGTAGCATGGTCATGTGTGCTTTCCAGGTGTGATAGTTATGTGGTGTCAGGCGGGCCATAGAGGAGTCTGACATTGAGAGAAGAAGATGGAAGAAGAAGTGTCTTTTCTAAAGTAAATTAAACAAAGAAAAATGCACCCCCATAATGTATAATTCTACCCCCCATACACCAAATAAATAATGAGAGAAAGCATGAAAAACAAGGAGAAAACCTAGATGCCGGATGTAGAGATGGAGGAAACTAAAGCCTCTACTTCAAAGCTAAAAATAGGAACTCAAACGCCTGAATCAAAAAATGAAACCAACATCATAGTCTCTGGCTTGGAAAGAGCTTTCCAGTGATATTTGGCTCGGAAAGAGATTTTCGACGATATTTTGTTTTCCAAAAAAAGATACCGTATGCAAAAGTTATGGCCAAAAGATTGACGGGAGGTCAGGAAGAGCAGCTCATTGAAAAAACATAGTGACAGGAAAACATTTAACGGTCAAATGACCGTTGCACCTCTTGGGAAAAAAATTGATAGCCGTCTACACGTTAGGGGCTGTTTGGATGGAAAAAAATTCTGGTTTGCAGATAAGTTGGCAAGACGCCAGAAAAACCTGGATGCCAGAATGTGACATCACTTTCCGGCAAGTGACGTCAGCAGGCAGTGCTGCTGGTGGCGGCTGGGCGGAGGTGGATCGGTAGCTGGTGGAGGTGGCTCCTTGGTGGTGGGTGGGTGGCAGATGGGTGGTGCTGCGGTGGCGCACGGGTTGGGAGTAGGGTGCAGGTGGCGCGTGGGGGCGGTGCGGTCGTGACACGCACTACCTGTGCCAAAACCAAGCATTTTGGGCATGATTTTTGAGATTTTTTGAATTTTTTTTCTCAAAATGCGTGTTATACGACCTAGGAGGAAGAAATTTTTTCCCAAAGGTCACTATTGCCAAAAATGATGAACTTTATATGAGCGCGATGGTGGCATCCATTTTTTTTCTCAAAGTGCTCTTGAAAAAAATGCCTCCTCCAGATTGAAGAAGAAACCCCAGAGAAGCTGTGGTTTTTGTCTTCGAATCATGACTTCAAGATCTCCAGACCAGGAAGCAGTAGGGTAGCTCTGATACCATGTAGGATTTGAAACTAACAAATCCACATTTTTCCAAGACAAATGACCTGCTACAAGAGAGAATCCAAAGAGACAAAAAAGTAGAGCTTGGAAAATCTCAAGCGGTGTGAGAAAATTGTATTCCAAGATAATGAGCAAATAATTATAAGGTGAATGAAACCCTAAAAAGGTAAAATTCTAGGTTGCGCATAATAATTAATATAAATATTAATTATAATGCACCTAAGAGATAACTTAAGTAAATAGAGTAATAAACAACTTAATTAATTAAACACATGTGATATAATTAATAAGTGTAGAAATATAATTACTCTAACAGTTACTACCGAGGCACAGTGAAGTCATGCGGTAGGCTTCTGGTATAATTAAGCAACTACATTTTAGTTGATTCTTTTGTGAATCCTGGATTGTTCCTTGTTGATATGATATTTTCTCATCTTATTTTATGGATATTAATGATCAAAGTACTTTTTAACAGGATTTTTAGTTGGGAGAGCTTTAGTTTGGCAGCATACCGATTACATAGATTGTGAACTAACAATTGGTTTGTACTTTTGATATGTCTCTTTGGTCTTGGTTTTGATTGATTTGGACAGTTTCATCTTGTGACATATCCACCTGATTAGGTGCGATCAATTGGGCTTCATTGATGATGATTGTGGTCCCATAAGTCGATGAGGTGTTGCCTTATAAATATTTTAGAGTAATTTATTTGTGTTGACAATGATATTACGATGAAAATGTCCTTAAAGCAGTGAATGTCATATTGAGATTTTTCTTTATTCTTCCTTAATTCTTGAATATTGAAAATGATGTCTGTTAGGTCTTTTTCTCTGCAGGTTCTTTATACAGTATGAAAGCTCAAACCTTAAACTTCCAATTTATGACTCATGCAAGATAAAGCCTAATTGATGATGACTAGTTCCTCCTTCTACTTTGAGCTCCACAGGCTCAGGCGGTTGTACCTTCAAATGATTACTTATTCTCAGTATTTATTATAGTGGATTAGAGCTTTCACTGATTGTCTAGTTATATTTTACTGTATCAGTTGATAAAACACCTTACAGATGACAGTAATTAACTTAATATAGAGCTTTAAAATCCAAATTATGATCTTAACAATAAAAAATATCAGTGAGATAAGGATTCTCATCCTTCTTCCTTTTGGAGTTCTCTGAACTTAGGTGGGCTAACCTAGTGATTCTCTCTTTAAGGAATCAATAAATTGAACTGTATTCTCTAATATAATTGCTTAAACATATATATTCTTTATAATTGAAAAGTGAATGATTGATTTGATTTAATGTTTGGATGATGATTAACTTCTTGCCAAACCCTAAACCAGTGCCTAATTCTTGGGCAAAGAGTCAATATCAAATATAAATCCATAATAAACTGATTAATATAAACACATGCAGTTTAGATAGAATGACTTAAATACTACCCTTTCACTCCCACACCCCTCTTATCAGATCCTTAAATTAATGTTTAACTCTCTGGAATCACCTATAAGAATTACTCCTTCCTTAAAAGAACTCACAAGCAATTGCACAATCACCTTGTAACTGGTATATCTAAAATGCCTTACAAATTAAACATACAAGAGCTAGAAAAAAAATATAAAGAGACAACACAAGATATATAACAAAAACTAAAATTTATTTTATTAATATGTTACTACTTCAAATACATTTAATAGACAATAAGCACAAAGCTCATACAAAATTGAGTAGTCTGCCTTGTAATTATATATCACCTCCTTTTACAAAAATGATAGAAATTGCTATATATAGAGTCTAAACCATCTTGGAATCCTTAAAGACTAAGGATGCAACAAGATTCAGATGGTTTTAGACCTAACCCTAAAATATAGAAGAAGACAAAAATACAATAACATCTTAAGCGATGGAAATACAAAATAGGAATACAATCAGATTTGATCTTCAAATCTTTTGATAACTAGCACCTTTGTCTGAATATATTCTAGATAGCCTCCAATAGTTATTGCAAGATCTAGTGACTGCCATTACAGGATAACATACACTAGTCTTTCTGATGAATAACCTCCCTGTGCTCAAAGATCAGGTGCCAAGTGTCCTTTTACTCCTCATCCAGTATGTCTAGGTCAACTTTTGTTGGTTTCTTTTCCTTGGGCTTAGTGAGAACATCCCATGCTGCAACTTCTGCCTCTATAGGCCAATAAAATCCTTCAATGCTTTCAAATTATGCCTTATGTCTCTCCCATCTGGCATCTGTTATGCTTTTGACATATGTAACAAACTTATTAAAGTCTGTTTCGGCCTTAAATGCCTCATCTAAGGTTTTATTGAACCTTTCCATATCTAATTCATCATTGTCAAAAATAAATGCCTCTTTACTAGGCAGTAATGAATCAAATTCTCCTCTCCATACCTCTACTTCCTTGATCTGATCATCTTCTGCCCTTATTGAAGGAATAAACTTATTATAATCTGATCCAAACATGTTGGTTCTGGCTTCAATCTGATTTGCCTCACCCTTAAAGAAAGACAAGGTTACCCCAATTTGCTCTATCTCCTCACTAACTTGTGTTAAAATTTATGGGAGGTCTGCCCTAAGTCGCTATAGGGCTTCTAATCTTTCAAATAAATTTTTCCTAACTAATCAAGTCCCAAAATAGCGGTTCAAATTTGATACAAAATTAGTTACCTTTATTTGCAAACCAGACAACTTGTTGTAGGCACCATGTACAAGATCAAATTTGTCTTCTAGGATATTAATCCTATGTTGTAAGATATTCAAAAAGGATTCCAAAGAAACTTTATTTTTCTCACTATCCTTTTTCTCTATTTCCATCTGAATAACACCTACATCCTCTGTTTGTACCAATGCATCTGCAACTTGTTTAGGCTCAGTAGGAGTAGTCTCAGGGATCTCATGTAGCTTCACATTCAGTTCTTCTACTAGCTTCTCCAATGCATTGATCTTTATTAAGCCTATTCCTTTGTCCTTCACAACAAGACTTGCCTCATCAAACAAATTTTGATATCTATTTGACATCTGTAAAAATTTTGCTTCATTTAAATGAGAAAAGTGAGTGAGAGCCTGCAAAATTTCCAAGTCACCTGTATTATGAATGGACTAGATGATTTTGTCCCCATTCATCTTTTCTTGTACATTTATCAATTATGGCTTCTGGGTCTTGGGAGCTAGAGCCCACATGGCTAGAGTTTGGGACTATGCATATACCCACATCCTTTAATCATCTCTCCCACCTGTGTCTCTGAAGACAACTTAATGTTTGGCTGCCTTATGATTTGATCTATGATGAAAGCTACAACCAGGTCCCATCCTTCTACTAGTATCATGCCACTCGACTTAACTAAATATCTAGCTTCATCTGGAGTCATGCTTTCTGATTCAAGATCATTCTCTTGCATAGCCTGCAAGGCTTCACTTGTTATTACTTCTCCTCCTTCTATTTGCAACTGTGACCCCACTTGTTTTTATTTTTCCCAGATAAGAAAATCCTTGAATTCTTTGGTTTTTATAAAGTTTTCGTCATTCAAGAATTATTCTTGCTCAATCTCTCTTTCATCCTGACATAACAACAGAGGCATCTCAACATTTTCTTTTGTTTCCTCTCTTTTCTTCTTTCCTTCCCTTATGAACCTCCTTAGTTGATGATCATAAGCTCTAGTACTAGTGAATAATGCACTCACTTTATCTCTTTTCCTCTTCTGTACCTTAACATCAGATGTCTCCCCTATTTGTACCTTTTGCTTCTTCTTGGGAAGTTCAACAACTACCTCAACCTCTTTCTCTTATGTAAAATCCATTATATTTTCCTTTGTCTGAGGTGGCTGATCCATTGGTGGAGGGCTATGTACCGAGTAAATGCTATCACTATATTCTAAAGATGAATGTTTGTCTGGACCCCTGTCCTTATCTTCTATTTCCTCCTCTAACTGGCTGCACAATGTTCCATAAAACTCAATCATCTTATCCAATATTTTTCAATAAGGCATATCAGGGAAGTGACCCCCAAAAGGGATCCCTTTCTTCTTAAGTTGTTTCTCTAAATCCATCATTTTTTGGATTTTTTCATCTCTTCTCACAACTTCATCATCCTCTAGGATGTTCCTTATTAGGTCCTCCTCTACACACTACTCATGCACTTTAGTATTTGGGATGGCGGGTTTCAAGAGCCTCTTTGCACTGAAGATAAAACCTTCTGTATCAACATACTTATATAAGGCCACATTCATCCTGAAGTGACTTAACCATCTATTCACAAAATCATATGCCCTCTTACCAATTGTGAAGTCATAGACCTGAAATTGCCGGTGTGAATGTACCTTTTCTATGTGGAGCCAAATGCTCCTTATCAGTCAGCATAAGCTACCATATGAATTCCATGACAAAAATTCTTGGTGGTACCCAGTATGGTAGAATATGTGGTGGTTGGGAGAAACCATAAACTATTATCAAGTAAAATTATATGGTAGTAGAAGTCTCCCCAGTTGTGATCTCCATTCCACTTGTCAACAAACTTACAAGGTCTCAGAAGCTGCAAGACCTTGATTGGAAGCCTTATCATATTGACTCCCAAACTGCTCAATAAGGGATATACCATCCAGTTCTAGAAAGCACACAATTCATTCTCCCTGGATGTATAATTCCACACCCTCAACCAGAGTTGTATAGGGTCGGATTGACTATGGAAGAATATTTTAGGTCTTAATTTGGGCTGGTCCATGATATTGAAGTTATAAAATAAAATCAAAGGCATCAGTAAAGAATATTACAGAAATTTAGGGTTGGATTCCTTCTTCTGGATATCTACAAACCTTGATGCATTCTGTCAATCGCATATTGGATGTAGTTGTAATCTATGCTGACATGTGGACTTTGTAAGTACAAGACAATCATCAGAATATTAGAGGATATCCTTTCTCTTCCCCCATCAACTCCTAGAACTCTACACAATCCATAGGAAATGTACTTCATGTAGAAGGCCAGATCTTTAGAGAAGTAAGGCAGTGTTACTAGGAATAGGTGCTATGTGATTTATAGTTCCTTTTGGCACATGTGCTTGAATCAATTTTTCTACAACATACACCTCCCTTGTATACCTAGCTGCTAAGGCTTTGAGGTCTATCTATGTAGTGTAGGGGTTGTATATATTGAAATATTTCATAAAGGATGCCCTATCTAGAGTCACTAGGGCTTTACCATCACTCTTCTTGATGGTTTTAGAGATTGGATCATACTTATTAGAAAACTCTAGAAATAAATCTACATCTACAAATACATGTGGAACTATCAATTTAGATAACCCTAACGTCCAAGGGTTTGACACATGAACAATACCCTCACTATTTTTATGAAAATAATTAAATAAATGATATACAAAAAAATAAGGCATTTTAGCATCTCTAACATAAGCCATGTTATCACCAAGGTATTCATCAGTTACCTTCTTTCCTTGATTTGTTCCTGGTAGGAGAGCTACAAATTCTTCTGAGTAGTTCCTTTTTCCCTTTTGATCATCATCAACATTACCACTCTTTCTGTTGGTTGAAGCAACACTCATTGCTCGGCTCATCTTGTCTATACTGAACTGAAACAATACTAATCAAATCTCTTGTCTTCACTCTGAAATCTGGGCAATTCTATTCTTCTGAAAGCATTGATCACTTATACAATCTTTAGCTCCAAAATATGAAACTCTAGTAAAATGAAATGAACAATGGTAATGCTTATTTATTCAGAGAAATCAATGCCAAAATATTATTTCAAAATCATGAATTTTCTATTTAGTCACATCTGCCATTACTTCTACATGCTTTGATATCAATTTCTCTTAGCCGTGGCGCCTGAGGTTGATAGGTGTTCATTTGAAAAAGGATGATCAGAATGATCATAAAACCTTATTTTATGCGAAATCAATTCTCAGTTTGATATGATTGGTTCACTTTATTGCAACTCAGCTACTCCTTTCATGCTGTCAAATTCTCTTGTTCTGATTGGCTAATGACTGTACATCATAGTGCAGGATTAAACTCTTACCTTTACCTTTCTCATACTCTAGTTCTCTTTAGCGACTATGCGACTGCTTTATCTCCTTATCGCTGAGAGTTAGCTTTAACTCTAGTTTTGTTCTGAGATTTAACGCTAACCACATGATCAACACTTTGATCAACGATTATCTCTTAGTCACTGAAAAAATTCACTTAACTCATGTTTCTTTTAGAGATTTCATGACTAAAGCTAAAGAACAACTCTTGTTTAACCTTTGGTTTGCTTGGAGACTTCGCGACTGTACAAATTCAAAGTCTCTGAAAGATTTTACCAATTTTGAGTTTCATTAGAGATTATGTGACCATCGCAAGATCACTTTTAATCTAATAGTTCACGTGAAATCTCTTTAGATTTATCCTTAACTGTAGTTTGTTATGAGACTTCATGACTACAACTATCTTTAAGTTGCCAGATAAGTTTACTAACCACAGGTTTAATCTGATATTTCACGCTGACCAAAAATCTTAGGAATGACTTAGACACGTGTCAACATCTAGATTATTACCTCTGAATCACTGAAATTTCTCTAAATTTTTGACTTCTATCAGCGAATTAACACCATCCATTAGATATTTTCTCTTTTATGGTTCAGATTTTACCACTGCAACTTCAACTAAACTTTGACTTAACCTTTATTAACCGCAGTTCTTATGGAGACTTAGCGACTAACTGAATCTCGTTGTCATTGAATAAATCATCTAACTCAAAGTTTACTTCAAGATTAAATGCCAACCTTTAGATCTTTCTTCAATCTGATGGTAGTCATTGAATCTCATGAACTTTTTCTCATCTGCACTTTTATCCCGCGACTAAACACTGGCCACAGGATAAACATTGCATCGGACGGTAGTCGCTAGATCTCATAACGTTTAACTTAACCATTGTTTTCTTTAGAGATCTGGCGACGGAATAGATCTAACTCATGTTTTAACCTTGGTGAACCTGTGAGACTCTGGGACTAAAGAAACTTGAAGTCACTTTATAATTTGTTAACTGAAGAGTTTATCTTGAGACTTCATGCCCACCATAAGATCAACTTGAAAATCCATGACTATCGCTGAATCTCATAATATTTGACTTAACTCTTATTTATTTCTGTGATCACACGACTACATGAAAATCCAAGTAGGATCTAACTCTGATTTGTTTTCTAGACTACGTGATTGAAGAAAATAAAAGTTGCCATAGGATTCTTTAACTCTAGGGTTTCAAATGAGACTTTACGCGAACCATAGGATTACAATCTGGATCAATGATCAACGTTAAGTCTCACAATCCTTGAAAGCATATTCTTTTTTTTATGAGATCACATGACCAAGCATTTCACTGAGTCTCAAATTAAAATGGAATATCCTGAAATCTTTAAGAGACTTCGCGACTAACTTTAAAATATGAAAAGACCACATGACTTAAGTGACTAGGATTTTATGAAAAAGGTAACTGAAAATTAGAAGCGATTATGAAGAACTAGGGTTTTCTCTTAATATGAATGAAAAACAACCTAGGACTTAGGGTTTTTTCATACTTCTTTGATTTTATTACTCTGATATCATCATTTGTAGGGAAAACTTGATAGCACTGAACATGATTTTGACTTTCTAAGAAAGAATCTAACTGGGAACTCAAAAAATTTACAGAAAGACTTCAAAACTGGAAATACAACCAACAATGTCATCTTGTACTTTTAGTGGATTACAGGTGATGTCACCTATACTTTTGGAGGCTTGGATTTTTCATTTTATAAAGTTTAATTATTATTTTCTTTTTTGAATTTACGTCTTGCATTGAGTTTTTAAGAGTTGGATTTCTCATTGGTTATAATACTGACAATTATATTTGTGATGCAGTCAAGGACAAAGAGTCCTCAAAGGAGATGTCAAATCCTTGTAGCAGTTATCAACACAATGGAAGACATCAAGATACAATCAACAATAACATGAATCTCATCCAAACAACAACTTTTATAAATTAGAATTTATTTATACATGCAGAGTTGTAAGGCCTTCCCGATTTCGGCCAAGTACAAAGAAAACCTAACAAAAAAACCCAACTCAGACCTATTCTAGATCTTCCTAAGTCTCATAGAAATCCTCTAGCAGTTTCTCTTCTATTCAACCCTTCTCTAGAATTCCTCCTTTTCCCCTTCCCTGCTACGCAAATGATCGCAAGACCTAAATTTATACACAAACACAAATAGGTCGACCTCAACCAACTTTACATATCCCAAGTAATGTTTTAGACCCAATTGACCTTAACCAAAATTAAATACAACATTTAATTCATTTCTCGAGGACCTATCCAAAAAAAAAAGTTGGCCACACATAAATCCACATAGGAAATCACACCATTTATCACCAATGATCTGAACAATGACCACAACCATGATCAATAAACTGGTTAACTCCAAGAACCAGTATCATGAAGAATAACAACAACCCATAGAAAATAAGAAGTATCTTACAAATTGATCTACCAAAAGAAGTGCTATCATAGACATAGAATCTATGAAAAATAATTAACAAACCATTTTTACCACTCCTTCTCAACATCTCTACAGATCGATAGATCACAAAATCTCAGAAAACTGCCTAGAACTAGAAACTCCTTCATACATCTAGTCATATATTTAAACATAAATTGAGTACGATAACTCAAAATGAGTTTCTATCATAGGAAAAGATTCCTAATGACCCCATGAAAAACATCATGACCACACCTTCTAAATATCCACAAAACTTCACCGAGCCAAAAATCAACCAACCGGTGACCAAGAACAACAACAAACATAAAATAACTCATACAAGAGTCCACCAGAACACAGATTGTTTTTGGATGATGTGAGATTATCAAGGACCCAAGATTCTCCTTCATCAAAAATCTGGGGCATGCAAATATTTCCTATGAGTACAAGTCATAAAAATATCAAAGAACAAGGGACAATAATCCCATACTCATTCATCCTCCAGAAACCTTCCACATCTTCAACCTGGACTGCCTTCTTCCTGTCATCAACATTCAAAAAATGATTCAGGTTGAACTCATCATTAGGTCCAACCTTAAGTTCATCCTTAAGGTCTACACTCAACTCATATTTTCTGCAAAGACTACACCTCTTACCATCCTTGCTAATGGTAATTACATTCTATCTACAATCATGAACAACCTCTTTGTCATACTGCCAAGGTCTACCAAGTAAAACATGACATGCACTCATGACCACAATGTCACATAATAAAACATCCCTACAAGAACCAATGAAAAAATTCACCATGCACTGTTCCCTTACTTCCACCACATGATCATCATGCAACCAACTAATCCTATAAGGTCTTGGATGTCTAAGTCTTTTCAAACCAAGCTTCTACACCATTTCTTCAGAAACTAAGTTGTCAATACTTCCACCATCTACAATGACATTAAAAAACTTACCAACAACCTTGCATCTAGTCTTGAATAAACTCTTTCAATGATAAGGTTCATAATCCTTACTCACCATCACCCTTAAGAATAAAAGTTTCCCCTTCCTTAGGAGAATTGTTAGAAGCACCAGAAAATGGTCCACCTTCTTCCCTCACACAAAAAAATCTCCCATCTTCCTTACACTAAAAATTTCTATGTCCTTTCAAGCCACACTTAAAGAAAGTACCTCTAAACTCTTTACCACCATTACCTCCCTTAGGTGCAACCGGTTTAGATTCTACTTTAGTCACTTGATTTCTCTTATCACCACCAACAACTTGCTTCTCTCTTCCTCTAGAGTTATTCTATTGTTTCCTATTCATCTTATGTTCTACCTTCAGAGAATACTGATAAGCCTCCTCAAGAGATCCAATCCTTATAATACTCATCTCATCCTTAAAATTGAAGCTTAAACCATTCATATATCTAGCCACCTTTTCTTTAGAAAGCTCCTTGTGACCAAATCTAATAGTTACCTTATAAAACTCTTTGGTGTAATCCTTCAGACTTAGGTCCTTCTGCTTCAAGTTCTACAACCTCTTGAATAAACCAAATTCATAGTCTTCATGTATGAAATTAGTCTTCAACTTTGTGTTGGAATAAATTAGGAAAGTTATGTACTGAGAGGGGAGGGGTGAATCAGTACCCTTAAAACTTTAACCATACACACTGATCAATTACCGAGCTGAATACATTGCATTAAATGAATATAAAGTAAATGACTCACATCATGAAATCTGCAACACATAACACAAATATTTTGGTCATGCATAAATCCTTTGTTAGAGGAAAAAACTGCGATGGGGATGATAGCCACAATCCTTCACTATTGGAATATACAGGTTTCTCGATTAGAGCTATAGTATTAGCTACTTCTGGTAGCTTACCCTATTAGGAGTTATATACTTAGTTATGAGTAAAAAAGACTTATTCAGTCTACCATGTTAGAGGATTTTACAATCTCTAATCTAAGATATGTACCTGGTTAAAGGATTTAGAAAATATAAATACAAAATGGGCTTATCCACAAGTGGGATTTGTACTTCTCTGATTAAAAAAAATTAAATACAAAATGTCTAATAGAGATGCCTCAATCAAATGCTATCCAGACTCATTGTGCTCTATAACTCTTTTACCTTGTTCTGCACTCCGTAGCATAGTATCATAAGCTCTTCTTCATTTTGCATACCTCTCCTTTTCTTCACTTTGCAAAATATTTGTCAACTCTTCAAATTTAGCAACATCTGCAACAACAACATCAACAACATGCTCAATGTTAAAAAATGATCTCTTATATAATTTTTAGGTGGTTAACAATGACTTAGGTGGTTAACCGGATCTAGGGAATCATGAATCAATGGTGGAGATTAAGTGGTTAAACTTAGGTTACATCTCCAATGTCACATGCCTTATGAAACTTTATTAATGGATCTGCCTCGTGATCATGTCCAATAATGTGTTTGGAGTCCCAATGACTCACCTAACTTTTATCTTGAAATATGTGCAACACTTCCTGCTCAGTGTCCAAATACAATGTATCTACATTCAAATGAAATGTTGGCTTTGGAATTCTACGTAACATACTTATGCTTACGTGGTAACTCTGTGCTCTCTTCTTGGTGTTTATGAGTTCTCAGTAATTATCTTTGCATAACTTGGTATATGCAGCTTTCTCGGTGCTTGATAATTGCTCGGTGCTTGGTGGCTATCTCATTTGCCTTTACCGATTGTGTCTCCTTCATTATATGACTTCCTTCCTTCAATTGTATTCACTGATATATGAATTTTCAAAAAACTACTGACAACAAAATCTCTTTAGGAGTAACAATCTCCCCCTTTGACATTAGTTTGGCATTTTGTGAAAAACTTCAAAATCATCAAAATTTTCAAAACTTCAAAAATACTTATGACTCCCCCTTTGATAATACTCCTTAAAATTGTACTTATTATGTAAAAATACATATCCCCTTTACATAATTGTCTATATATATATATATCCCTTTTTTTACATTCTACCTATATATTAGACTATCCTTATATATCCCCTTTTTGACAAACATGCCAAAATAAGACTTACTTATTCTTATCTTCTGGAGATATCTGATAAAAATATGTTTGAATTTTGTCTTGGCATCGAGTAAGGATTGTTCCCATGTATCTTTCAATGTTTTCATAACAAAGATCTATGTAGAAATATCAGCTGCCAAACCAGTAATAATATCCAATGAATTGCAGTCGGGAGAAGCAACTAGGTCATTGGCTTTCTTCAAATGAGTCTGCATTGACTCCAAGTAGGGAATAAGTGTTTCTTTTATCTCAAGGAGTTTCAACCTTAGTGTATATTCTTCATGTCTTAGCTCATGCTTCCTTCCCATTAACTATTTGACCTTTGAGTGATAGGTCTGTAGAGATCCAGGCTTGGTTGATATGTCCTTTAACTGCTCAGTTAACTCTTGTTCAAGAGATTCCTCTTTTTCTTTGATATCCTTAATGAATAGTGAAATGGAACCGAATTTCTAAAATAATAAAAGAATATCAGAAGAATTTTTCTTCATGTTAGTGCATGCTTCAGAAAGAGATACCTTGTCAAGTGCAATGTTCTTTAAAATCTCTTCTAACAACTTTTTTTTCCATGCCCTTTTGATGAATTTTCATCATGCCATTGATTGTGTCTTTGTTTGGTTCATGCACTTGTTTAATGAAATATGCTACTTGATTAAGAATACTTTCCTCTTCATTTATATTAGCATCCGACACAATCTCCTGTAATACTTCTTTCACATCTTCCAATACAATGTTTTCTTTCTTCTTCTGAAATGATTTATTTTGGATGGCCTTAAGTCTTACCAATTCTGTATACTCTTTCATTTCATCAAGGTCCATAGTAGATAGATAAACTTGAGGTAATAAAATTGGTTGGCTCATATCTACAAGTGTCCTCTTCTTTGATTTCTTCTTCTTAGTCATCATACTATCACCAGTAGATAATTTTGTGGAAGGGGATGCCTTTACTGCATCAGATGTGGTCTCGATAGCACCAAATACACTTTCATCTTTCATTTTTGCTTGCTTGTCTTTTCCTTTAGTGGCTGGTGACTCCTCTTTCTTTTCTTCTTGTTTCTCGTTGGTCTTCTCTTCTGTCTTCTATTCTATCCTTTCTTCTTTCTTTTCTTCTTCCTTCTATCTTTCCTATCTATCCTCAGTCTTGTATTTTTATTGATCCTTGGGAAGTTCACTGAATTGCTCTTGTTTTAATGTGGGGTTCTTGGTAGAAGGTGCCTTAGTGTTCTGTTCAGTGTGGGGCTCAGTTGCCTCAGGCTTCTTAGTTTCTCCTTGTTCTTTTTCCTTAGGCGATTCAGTGCCTTTCTCTTCAGTATCAGTTGAAATATTAGACATCCCAATATCAACATCTAAATACATGTTGACTTGTTCTAGAACTTCCTCTAATAGTTTTGCATCAACAAAATTAACTGTATCAATTTGTCCAGTCTTTGTTTCTTTTTCTATCATTACATATTCATCTTCTGCAATTTCAGTGGCAGGTCCATCCTCTGTAATATCTTTAATCAATATTTATTCTTTATCCAATGTAAGATCAATAGGATTGTCCTTACCTTGCTCTTTGGTATCTTGATCTTTTCCTATCTTATCTTCCATGTATATAGAGATAATTTTTCTCCATTGGTCATTGGTCTCATCTTGTACTTTCTCTAACTCTCCAAGCATGATCCTTAATGATCTACTTTTGATAAGAAAATAGTAAGAGTAGGTCTATAATTTCTTGTCTATCTCAGTTAAATTCATTGTGGTTTGAGCTATAATTATGGATCTTTCCCTGATTTTATTTTCAATGTTTAATGCATACTTCCATCTAACATCAATTTTTCTATATAATTAAGTAGGTATATGGTTGAAACTTTGATTGGTGCAAGTTTAAACTTATGCAAAGTAAAAAAAATTGCCTCTTCTATCTTGGTTTTACCTTCTTCATTCTGGTTATCATACTCCATGTATCAGATTCCTGAAATGCCTCCATTCTTCTTAAGTAACTCAAGTGACTCATCTAGAGTCATTTGCAATTGACCTGTTCTTATATTATTATGTTTTCTTAGGTATTCAGTGTCTGTCTCACTATCTTCTTTCAAGTTCAGTTTTCTCCTTGTTTGAATTGTAGCTTTCTTACTTCTCACATATGTTTTAGTTTTTGGCTCATCTTCTTATGATCTCCTTTTTCCTCTCGGTGTAGCTGTGGACCATGTGTTTGGTCTGGTTGTCTTAGTACTTGATGAGGCCTTCATTGCTAGTGGCTCTTTCCCTTTTATGTCAAAGGAATCATCATCATCTGTTTCTTCATCAACTCTGAGATCCTTTGACAATTTATCAATCATTTTATCTATCCTCCTTTGGGCTTTAGGTATTAAGATTTCTTGTTTTCTCTTTTCTTTCACCTCTTCATAAGTGCCATATCTTTTGGCTCTTTTTTCAGAAAGATTTGGTAACATAGCCTCAATTTATTGTGTTACGATGTCTGTGTCCATCTTGTATCCCATAGGTTGTATCCAGATACTTCTTGGTTCAACTACCTTTATGATACATGTGTCGGTGTCCACCTCAAAACATATAGTGCCATGATATTTTTCAACCAATTGGGGTGCTATCGTGTACTTCTTATGCATCTTAGCTTGAAGCTTAAGGAATTAATCATTCATTATCATATAAAGATCTTCACCTAGACTTAGGATTTAATCATTTATTTGATATATGACAGGCTTCTCAATGCTCCATATAAATTTACCTATAGCTGGGAAGAAATTCACAAAATATAAATATATGCATACCAGTAATGATCCAAACTTCAAATTGTTTGTCTTTTCTTTCCTTATGGTATTCATGTTATCTTCCATTTTCTTTAGGAAAATCTCAAAATGTCAATCTGCATGTTCTTCTTCACAATCTTGTATGTCAAATCTACAACTCCACATGGTACGCTGTAACTCTTGAAGATTGAAATACTCGGTAGGATATGACATTGAATGCAAATTTTAGTTTGTGGTCTTCAATAGTAGAAGTATTCAGAACTCTCCCATCCCACTATTCCTTTGTCAACTCACTCAATTTGTTCTTATCAATTTTCCTTATAGCCTTTGGCTTATCTCCAGTAGGGTAACCAGTTACAATATGTAAAACATCTTTTGTTATCTTCACTGGTTGGTCAAACCACATGAATTGGTCATGGAATTGGCTAAGAACCATTCTTATCCATTCTATTTTCAATACTTTTAGTATATGAAGGGCATGAGTCAAACCCTTTGTCTCCAGATGAACATAGTCATCCTCCAATTTTCCGTTCACACATTGTTTCTAAAATGACACATCAATCTCAGCTATACATATCTCTTCAACTTTGCAATGGATGAATGATCGCACATCTTTGATCAATATAAAACTGGGTGGAATTGATGTTAGATCTCCCATCTTGTCAGGTTCTTCTGCTATCATTAGAGGTAACTTATACTTTGGGTTCATGGGTTCAACAATCTCCACTATAACTAAATTCTTAAGCTTAGGTGCGATACTTTCCAAATTTTCTGCTAGATTCACTTAGGGATTCAATTTTCTTAACTCGGTTGCAAAAAAAAACTAGGGCAACACCAAATGATATCCAAATGTGTTCAAGTGATCTTACAATAGATTGAGATAGTTTAGGAATACCTTGTTAATCACTTAAATTTGGTTGAATATTCAGTTCTGCAACGTTGCTCATGATGCTCTCAAAAATGATAAGTGACAATGATAGATGACATGGTCTATTTATAGATTTCTCTTGGTTTTAGGGTTTCCAACGGTCATAAAGTAACAATGAATGCTTTATCAACCCTCTTTTCCGATTACCTTTACTATTACTCTTACCGAATGATGTAAAAAATGAATTCAACAATATGTATCTGAATGCATCATAGTATGCTAATATGAATCCTGCACATAAACTAGGAACTGATTTAAGATTAACATATTTTCTTTGCATTTCCTATACATACCTCTTAACTGATTAGGTAGAGTCAGTTGCACCTGATCCAGAGGATACGATCCCTCAACTATCCCGAATGATNTATGTATCTGAATGCATCATAGTATGCTAATATGAATCCTGCACATAAACTAGGAACTGATTTAAGATTAAAATATTTTCTTTGCATTTCCTATACATACCTCTTAACTGATTAGGTAGAGTCAGTTGCACCTGATCCAGAGGATACGATCCCTCAACTATCCCGAATGATGTTCCATCTTCCATAGTATTTCTTTTCCATGTCCTATTCATCTTCTCTCTCATCTCTTCAACATTTACTTTCAGTTTTTTAGATATCTCTTCCTCGATAGGATTTTTCTCTCGGTATCGACATTCTTTGGCAAGGTGACCTAGGTTGTGATAATGGAAATATGCCATGCCAGGGTTTCTCCAAGATCTCCTATTGTTTCTACCATGTAGTAACATATAATTTGCAGCAATGTGTCAATACCTTCCACGTACTAAACATGATATCCTTGTATTGTAGTCCCATGGTTTTGATGTACACTGTCGGTTACTTTTCTTGTTCTTTCAGTTTGGTACCCATTTGTAATTTCTCTTTGGTGATATGCATTCTTTATACTTGTGACCATACTTGTTGCAAGTACTATAGTATCCATCAAAATTTGGCTTCCTTATGTTGTTCACAATTCTTGATCTACATTCAAATGATCAGTGCCCATACTTATTTCAGTTATAGAAATATCCATCAAACTTAGGTGATCTTGGTGACTTACCCCTTTATCTTCTATAGATATTTGTGATATGTCCTGATTTCCCACAACGGTAACAACTAGGCTTATTTGACTTCGGTGGGGCAGAAGTGTCTTGATTGTCAGCTTGCTTAGATGATTCTCCTTTCATAGTAGTGCTCTCACTATTGAATCCAAGTCCAATTTTGTCTCTAGGTTGTTTCTGACCTTTGATCTGTGCATCCAATGATCTTAGTGCTTCATCACTTCTCTTTAATACCTCATTGGCTTAATTTTCAGATTTCAGTTCACTAGCCAATCTTTCAACTTCACACTTCAGTTCTTGATTCTCAGATTCTTTCTCAACTATTTTAGTTTCAGACTTTATTTTATCTTCTTCATCTAATTTAAATGCTTCTTCAAATGCTCCTTTAGAGTCAATTATCTCAGTGGTTCTTTATTTTTTGGTTCTTGATCTTTCTTTGCTGACTTTAGTTGCTCGGTGAGTGTCTTGTTCTTTTCCAATAGTTCTACAAGGGCCAATTCAGCTTCATCACTCAAACTACCTTTAGATGTTGTCTCAAGAGTATCAACATGTTCTTGTGTGGATTTAAGTTTACTGCACAACTTATTTCTCACCCTGAAGGACTTTTTTAACTTTCTTTTTAGATCTTCAATCATCTCTTGTGTATTTTATAGTTCAAACTCAAGACTATCAATCTTCTTAGATTGCTTGTAACTTTCCATAGCCATGATCTTTCCTCTTAGGTGGTTAGACACTTTTCTCAAGAGAATATCTCTAATAGCAATTGTTGGAATTGTTGGAATAACTTAGGAAAGTTATGTACTGAGAGGGGAGGGGTGAATCAATACCCTTAAAAATTTAACCTTACACACTGATCAATTACCAAGTTGAATACATTTCATAAAATAAATATAAAGTCAATGAATCACATCATGAAATATACAACACATAACACAAATATTTTGGTCACGCAAAAATCCTTTATTAGAGGAAAAAACTGATGACATGTAACTGATTGAATGTTTGAACTTGTTAAGTTGATCACCAAAATGCAGAAGGATAATGCAAGACATTAAATCAGTTAATGGATTGTATTTTCATTGATGTGAACTTGATATAATCTAATTTTTTATAATCAAAGTGTCAAAGACTTCAAAGAATCGAAGGGAAAAAGATTATGCTTTCAGTAATGCATAAAAGACAAGCATTCACTATGTGACTACAAATACCGACAATCAGTGAAACCCGACGGATAGAGATCACTGACAGTTAAGTCACAGTGATGCCCAAGCAATAAAATTGATGAGAATTACCGAAGAGAAGAAAACCAAGCATAACCAATGACCATAAACATAGTGTAAACCGACGGAAAATCCCAAGGAGAACTGGAGTGTTGACCGAGGCTATCAAAGAGTTAAACACTGAAATTAACTTGAGTTTAGAAATGACAAAATATCTAGCTGGAAGAGGTAAAATATAGAGTTAATTGGTAGTTATCATTGTTTTCATCAACAAGATAAGCCATATATAAGTAATTGATTTAAATTTATTTTGTCCAGTTGGCAAGAATATCTCAGCGAGATAAAATAAGAGTTTTTCTTTAAATCTAATTGGCAAGAATTGTGGATCATGCCAAGATCAAGAACCTAAAAATGATGATATCATGTCTATAAAGAGACAACTCAATTCATTATGAATGGGTGTGGGTGAACGAATGAAAAGAGGATGCTTAAGAGAAACTGATGAAGAGCAACTTCATACAGTCCTGATCAAAAAGCCGAGGAAAGAGATAAATTTTTGTGCGGACACCGAGAAATAGAGAACAACATCACCGAGAAGAATCAAAGTGGAGAAAAGGTATAAACAGAGTTATATTGATCATAATAGTTTTATGAGATTACAATAGATCTGAAAAATTAGCAAGTATAAGTTGTATATGTGAACAAATCATACTGTTTCAGTTTAACCATTGATTCAGAAAGTCTCTTAACCGAGCGAGATTTAAAGATCTTTTCTACAATTAGATACATCCCAAGGAGTATCAAAAATTTTGATCAGGAAGATAGCATGAGATGCCAGATACCAATTGACAGTCCAAGTGAGTGTTTGATCAAAGATGGTAGCATAGAGATGCCTAATATCAAGTGACAGACTAAACTTTTAAATCCTCTAACAAGGTCACACCTAATAGTGTTTTTGTAGCCTTTAACAAGGTTGGCTCTTCACCGATCTCACTTTAGAAGAGTGAAAATTTTGGGTTACTGGTCCCAAGTGGTTTTTCCCTTAACAGGGTTTCCACATTAAAAATCTATGTGTCAATGTGTTTATTGTTGGGATTGAAGAATGTCAATCTACCCAAGAAACACCTGCATGCAAAACAACTGCTACGAGAATGAAGAAGACAGAAGAGAGAAGGATCAGAAGCTATGGCGGCCGATAGGCCAGAGAGTGCAA
>MU224630.1:945434-959761 GCA_018584345.1 Thuja plicata | reverse complement strand
AATGGTGATATCATGTCTATAAAGATACAACTCAATTCATTATGAATGGGTGTGGGTGAACGAATGAAAAGAGGATGCTGAAGAGAAACTGATGAAGAGCAAATTCATACAGTCTTGATCAACAAGCTGAGGAAAGAGATAGTTTTTTGTGGACACCGAGCAACAAAGCACAACATCAGGTCAAGCAGAATCAAAGTGGAGAAAAGGTATAAACATAGTTATATTGATCAGAATAGCTTTATGAGATTACAATAGATCTGAAATTAGCAAGTATAAGTTGTATACGTGAACAGATCATACTGTTTGAGTTTAACCATTGATTTAGAAAGTCTCTTAACTGAGCGGCATTTAAAGATCCTTTCTATATTGAGATACATCCTGAGGAGTATCAAAAAGTTTGACCATGAAGATAGCATGGGATGCCAGATAACAATTGACATGCCAAGTGAGTGTTTGATCAAAGATGGTAGCATAGAGATGCTCGATATCAAGTGAAAGACTAAAATTTTAAATCCTCTAACAAGGTCACACCTAATAGTGTTTTTGTAACCTTTAACAAGGTTGGCTCTTCACTGAGCTCACTTTAGAAGAGTGAAAATTTTGGGTTACTGGTCCCAAGTGGTTTTTCCCTTAAAAAGGTTTCCACATTAAAAATCCACGTGTCAATGTGTTTACGAGTCATTACTTTAGTGTTTTGCATTACGCTTAACTTAATTGGATTGATCAGTATACACTAGATAATTTATTGTCTTTCAGTAAATTAACAGACCAATTTTTGGTAAACATATAGTAGAAGGTTTTACAAAGCATTTTGAGGAGTAGTAATTTGATATAAGTATTTGGAGGCATTCATTTTATAGGACTGAAGATAACTAGAGGTAGAATATTATGGTACTACATTTTAAGGGTTGATTATTGGAATATTTTGAGGCCAATGATTCACCCCCCCTCTCAGTTATTACTAACAAATACTGCGTTGGGGATAACACCCAAAATCCTTCACTACTGCAGTATAAAGGTTGCTCGGTTAGAGCTACAATATTAGCTACTTATGGTAGCTTACCCTGTTAGGAGTAATATACTCAGTTAAGAGTACAAAAGACTTATTCAGTCTACCTTGTGAGAGGATTTTACAATCTCTAATCTAAGAGATGTACCTAGTTAAAGGATTTACAAAATATAAAGACCTGTTAAGTCCTACCCACAAGTGGGATTTGTACTTCTATAATTACAACAAAATTCAATATAAAATGTCTGATAGAGATGCATCAATCAAATGTTGTCCAAACTCATTGTGCTCTATAACTTTGTTACCTTGTTCTGCACTCAGTAGCTTAGTATCATAAGCTCTGCTTCATTCTGCATACCTCTCCTTTTCTTCCCTTTGCAACATCTTCATCAACTATAAAACTTTAGCAACATCATCAACAACAACATCAACAACATGATCAATGTTCAAAAACTGATCCCTTATACAATTTTTAGGTGGTTAACAGTGACTTAGGTGGTTAAGAAGATCTAGGGCATCATGAATCAATGGCGGAGATTAAGTGGTTAAACTTAGGTAACATCTCCAATGTCGTATTCCTTCTGAAACTTCATTGGTGGATCTACCTCATGATCATATCCAATCATGTGTTTGGAGTCCCAATGAATCACCTAACTTTTATCTTGAAATATGTGCAATGCTTCCTGCTTGGTGTCTAGATACAATGTATCTACATTCAAATGAAATTCAGCTCTGGAATGTTTAGTAACATACTTGTGCTTACTCTGTAACTCTTTGGTCTCTTCTCAGTGTGTGTGTTAATTAGTGTACCTGTTATCTACAACACGACACTTCAATAAATCATTATATTAGTAGAAAAGCACAAAAAGCAAGGGTTTGAAGCTAAATACTAAACCAATCTATTTCTTCCTATCTAGGAAGAGTTTGAAGAATGTCATAATCATGCCCTCAAATTATGCACAAATCAGTTACATATACAACCTAAGAATGGAATATTTTAATCAAAACTAATCTAAATGCTCACTAAACATGCATATTAGCTCTAAAAAGAGTGATAATAAAAATGCATAATATCAAAACTACAATGCTATATGGATTTTCAATTAATATAAACAACATAAAAATGCTTTCAATCTAAAAATTAAGGGCATTATAAGAATGCATTCAAATTATTAAGGGCCATTTGAGCTCAAAAACTCATTCTATTTATATAAGAAATGAGGAGAGAGATGGAGGACAAGGGTCATTAATGGAGGTGTAAAAACCATTGATGAGGTGTAAGAGACATTAATGCCAATAGAATTGATGAGGCATGGGCTTGAGGAATCTCCATTAATAATACATTAATGAGAGAAATTAAGAGGCATGGTGAGGGTGTAAGTCCAAGCTTGAGAAGGTGGACTTAGAGGGAGTCAAGCTTGAGAAAGTTGACTTTCTCAAGTGGGTTGGATTCCTAATCACAAAATTAGGAATGTGACATCATTAGGAAGTGGGTTAGGATAAGATTAAGATTATGATTAGACTTAGCATGGGGGGAATAGGTTGGGATGGGTTTGAACCCAGGGTTAAGGTGGTTGGGATAAGTTAGGCTAGGGTTAAGGGGAATATTAATGAAATGAAATATAATTAATATATTCATTAAAAAATAGGAAAATTACTTATTTAAGCCTTTTATTGCTTTAGATAATTAATTAGGACTATAGCCAATTAATTAGATTAATTTAGGCTAGAAGATAGGCTTTTTGAAAGTGAATTAGATATAATAGGGATTTATTTAATCTCTTTTAAATTAATTACCTTATCCAGGTATTGATTTGAATTAAATTGATTGGTTTTGATTGGCTAAGGTGATTAATAAAATCTAGTGATTGAATCACTTAGGAGATTAAATCTAATTCGAATGAATTATGCCAACCGATTGAAGAGTTGTCTGGACATAATTGGGGGTATGATCACACTTAGGGAAAATAGGGTCTATAGTCAGAGCAGACCAAATCCAGGTGGTTACATTTTCCCCTCTTTGAATAGATGTGTGAGAAACACATTTGATTCAAAGAAAGTTTTTGATGTTGACTTCCAAAAGTTTGAGAATTTTGCTCATGATCTAACGAAATGCTTGATGAGATCAGTCTCATACTTGATTGAACTAAACTGATAGAATTGACTTTGAACTTGGTTGTCGTACAAAGGCCAATAAAATATTTTTAAAGATACCAATCCTGAACTTGGTTGTCATCCAAAGATTAATAATACTGATTCCAAACTTGGTTGTTGTCCAAAAGTTAGTATGAAGCTTCCAGGAGCTTAGTAAGAATCTTTTAAAATGAGGAAACACAAGATATCCATCTTATGAGAACCAAATATTTTTATCCAACAGTTCTGACTTAGTCAAGGAAACTGTCACGACCCTAGTTGTTTGATAATGAAATCATTTTTGATGTTGTTTCGAGCAAAAAATTGATTGATGATAGTGTAATCATGCCCCCTTGGGAACAAAATGGAAGGAAAAAGAATAAAATCCCTCTATTGAAAGAATATATCACTTGCATGGAACAGTTAGGTCAAGAAAGATTGGAGTAGAAGAGGTGAAGAAATGAAGGTATGTTTAAGAGTAAACACATGGGCACCAAGTTAATTACATGAAAAAATGAGTGGTGAGACTGATAAAATGATGTCAGTCCAAGATTGTTGTTGAAATGTGCAATTTGGCAGATTTTCAGAACAGATGGAGCAATTCTGCATTTTTAGGAGCTATCACAAAAAAATTACTGTACTACATAAAATGCCTTAGGGACCCTCCTTTTGGTTCCTGATTGATCAAAAGAGAATAGAAATGGAGTTTTAGTTGCTGGGGAGGAGTTTTGGAACACCTAAATAGCTCAAAAGACTAATATATATCTCAAAAATCACCATTTTACTATTCATTTTCACTTTTACCTATAGTAAATTATAGAGCTCTGTAGAGAAGATGGTGGTCCCGATTAGGAAGCATCATTTTGAGCTCAGCTATCAAAATCAGTACCTGACCAATTACACACCTCTGGTAAGTACCCGTGAAACTACCTCGTGAAGTTTACAATTTTGAATTTCATGCATTTTTGTAGCTTTTATAGCCCTTTGAATTCTGGGTTGAATCTGGGATTCCGGATCACACCCTATCAAACCCATGTCACATCCATTTTTTCCCGGATCGCATCCTATTTTCTCAGATTTCTACATTGCATCCAGTATTTCCTAGATCGTATCCAGTTTGCCCCATTTTGGCTTAGTTTAGATTGTGAAACTAGGGTTATGTCGTGCCCTATATTTTAGGATTGTACCCCATGTTTGTGGTCACATCTGAGATTTACAAGATCACACACAACATTCTCCATCGCATCTTGTGTTTCTAGGATCGTATATGCGAAAAGAGATCACACCCTATTTTTCCAGAATCGCATCTTGTTTGTAGACTGAGAATTTTTGTCAATAGTGAACCATCTTCTTTCTATGGACCTTGAATCACTTAGCTGATTATGTTTGTGCATGTTTGTCATAGATAGAACACTGATTTATCTTTTTATTGCCAAAAATAGGTCAATTTTGAGGTAGTTGCATTTCAAGGGACATATCCAGGGCATGTTCTTGCCTTGGTCAGACTTCTTTCAGATGATGAGAAGGAGGTAGTGGTCTATGTAAGATTACGATCATTGATTGGTTTACCTGATATAGGGGTGAATTGGGGGTTGTTGACTACTCTTGCCGAGAGTTGGCACTCAGAGCACAACACCTTCCATCTCTCGATCGGGGAGATGATAGTCACACCTGAGGACATGTGGCATATACTTTGAGTCCCAGTTATGGGTCACAAGGTGCATTTTGATGCGACTTTAGCCATTGCCATTGGTGCAGCTCATCGTTTCTTCTAGGATGACACTATTGATCAGAGATACATTTCATGGGACTACATGTGCGATCACTATGATCGTCTATCTGTATACTTGGCGGGACTGATTGGTGGCATCCTGATGCCAGATAGAGGACAACATGGATTCCTTGTAGGATGGGTGGATATGCTTGAGTAGATGGTCATCTCTAGACAAAGATTTGCATGGGGAAGCTATATTGTGACCCATATGTATCGGGATCTCCATGAGATTGTGCATCAGTATACCCGGAGCATGATTGCAAGGATCTTGATTTTGCAGATCTGGGCCCGGGAGCACATCCTAGTGACACAACCTATTGTAGACAGGAAAAAAGAACCTAAGAAGCCTTATGTATATATGTATACCAGTTTGATTCAGCAGCCCCATCTGGGCAAGGTAGAGTACTGGTTGCATCTTTTTGACAATATGACAAAGGTAGTATGGCATCCGTATTTGGATTGTGAGGAGTGGACCTCTGATGCTACACAGGTTCCATTTTTCTTCTAGAGTAGGTACCTGATCGGGAGGACCAGATATGTCATAGAGAATTTTGTACATACCTGAGTTTTGAGATAGTTTGGTCATCGAAAAGGAAGGAGCCATGATGTGACGGTATATGCTAGAGTTCATGATGAGGCACCATTGTGGGGCACCCAGCTGAGATATGAGACCGCTCATTAGGAGATTAGAGACATGGTCAGAGTTGATTGTGATTTTTGGCTTGATGTGGCAGATGTAGGCTATTCAAATGGATACACAACATAGATGCCCCAACATCCATTTCCACGATTCATAGTTCCTGAGGAGGCCATTCCTCATATAGAGGACCCTATAGATTATGATCTTGATGATTTCTCTACTAGAGGTAGAGGAGGAGCACAGAGGGATAGGGGTGCTGGGGGAGGGAGAGATGGAGGTAGAGATGGAGGTAGATGAGATGGCATGCACCCTCCTCTAGATGATGGGGATGATGGTGGAGATGAAAGGGGTGGTGGGGTTGTAGGTGGTACTCGAGAGGTGGCCAGTGGCAGTGGAGAGGATTGGCACACCCACTTCAGATTTGTTGCTCCTAGGATGGATCTAGGGCCTTTACTTACAGGGGAGTAGTAGAGACAACAAAGACAACAAAAACCACCAGACAGGTCATAGGATAGGCCTTCAGGGCAGGATTTGGGAAGGGGTTCAGGCAGGGATGAAGATCCCTTATCTTAGTGTGAGTAGGAGAGAGAGCAGCTTAGGGCCCCAATTATGACATTAGAGGCTAGACTTACTGTAGTAGATGCTAGGATCATAGTAGTATATTCTTTGCTTGCTGATCAAGATACACAGCTAGAGAGGCTTAGAGCAGAGTGAGATACACAGGCTCAGACTACAATCCATCAGGCACAGAGGGATACATATTATTATGATTTATACCATCCTGCAGTGCCAAAGGGACAGAGGTCTGTATCATTTTCATGCCTAGCACAATAGTCAGAGGGGGCCATGCCGCCTCTAGCAGTTCCATTTGTACCACCTCCTCCTCCTCTAGATCAGGGAGAGGGGGGGAGCCAGAGCTAATTTTGTACTATGTCACATATTTATATTGTATATCTGGATCCTTCTGAGATCATTCTTTTGTACGATGACACTTATACATGTATATCTAATTCTTTCTGACATTCTAATACTCAGATACTCTTTGTGTAGACGTGTACCACAGTTGAGATTTGTACCATATTTTGAGATATTTACCTAATGCAGCTATTTTTTTATTCTGACATGTTTTTATGAGTTCTCTTTGCTTTGATTTAGATGTTATTGCACATGTGATTAGATTTATCTTGGTCTTTAGATGAGTTAGATTGTAGATGATGACATCATTATGTATTTGGATTTCTCACTGATATAAATATGTTTCAAATGATACTATGTCAATATGCAAAATGTATGTTTTTGAGTTTTTTCTTTATGCAAGTAAAATGTATGGATGCACTTAGGATGTAGAAATAAATATGCTATGCAAAAATGCTTTGTTTTTGTATTTTGCTTCTATCTTATTTTATGAATGCAGAATGTATGCTATGGATGTGCAATGATATGAATATTAGTAATATTAAATTGATGTAATTAACTTGGATTTAGAAGAAAATGGAAATAATTTGTGAGCTCAAAGTCCTTATGCTTTTGTTTCTTTCAAAATGCATCATGCAATCTCTAAATGCAGATATATGCAAACTCTTAGGACTTGTCACTGATTTGCAGATATTATATCTTTTTTAACATCATTGGGCTCTTGTCGAAATGGATACCACTTGATAGTACAACAATCACTAATACCCACTGATATTATGAAAGTATGAATACTATGTTTATTGGATGAAATGTCAGAAATAGACTTAGGCATCACGACATAAAAGCCAGGATAACAAGCTAGTCACCTTCCTTTTAATATATCATAATCTGTGTAAGGTAAGATATTGGACCCACAATGACCTTGAAAATTCATATCCTTGGGTACATTATGCTTCATATACTTTAGCTAGAATCTGAGTTAGAACAAAAACAAGGAAATTGTTTCAACCTCACCGTAGTTTACACATAATAAAGATCAAGATATATGCGGCTATCCACTCATGTTGGTAGCTCTTACTATAAACAACTAAGTTAGGTGAAATGTATAGGATCATTTGGAATAAACACCATACACAGAAAACCAAGAAAATGTTATACCCCCTATCCTTGCAACTCTTTGTCTTTGTGCAGACATCATGGAGTAACTCAGAAGACATAACAACTATCAATTGTGAATCAATCAAATAAAATTCATAACTTCTTAGATGCGCCTAGTTAAAACATTGTCAGTGCATAAAAGAGTCATGATCAAACCAAGATCAAAATGTGTTTTAAGAAGTATTTGAGAAATACTATTGATTCATTTTTATAGCACAGTAGAGATTCATCAATCAAAATGTGGAATGTAAGAAATATGGCTCCCATGTCTGTGTATGTTTCCTATTTGCAATCCAATGTAGGTCTTAGGAACACCATTTTAGGTTAGTGCAATGTTTGTGCCATCCTTGTTTCATGAAAATGATAGTTTGGTGCAAGCATTGAGTAGCATTGTACCACAAGACAAAAACCTCCTAGGAAGACCTAGTTGACAACACTTAACATGCTAAAAAAGATGCCCCCAGTGCAAAATGATGTGTTCCCTAAGATAGAAATGCAGACAAATCCCAAGCTAGGATAAGTTATTTGTGAGTTAACAAAGTCAATGTTTAGCATAGGTGTAATCGTGAAGGCCTAGTATCAACAATGTATTGATAGATAGAGCGCAGAATACAAGTGACACCCGATTGCCAGGTTTTCACCACTTGGCAAAACTTTTCTTATTCTTTTTGCTTCGAGGATGCCCATTTTACCAAGTTTGTCATCAAGGCACTTTTCTCTTTTTCAAATTTTTTGCTATTTTTGCTTTTTTGAATGTTTTTGTAGTATCAAGGCGCCTGTTTGCTGGGTTTTCACCAAGGATACCTTTCCTTAGGACTTTTTCCACTATTTTTGGATTTCTTCAAGATCAATTTTTTGAGTTTTCACTATACAGGCCTTGCTATCCAGACATCAAGAATAGAACCACTTCAAATGTAGAGTATTGATAGGATCTGGAAGAACGTCTCCCTCAGGTGTAGCTAGTTGATAGGCCAGTCCCAAAAGTAGCAGTGATAACATAAGGTCCCAACCAATTAGGTTCAAACTTTCCCTTCTATTCTTTGTTAGGATGGTTCTTAGGATTATCCTTTAGGATGAGATCCCCCACTTGAAAGTGTTGTGGTTTGAAATTTTTATTGTATCCTTTGGACATTCATGCTTGGTAAACCTTTAGATGATCGAACACCTATTGCCTGCACTCATCAAGTAATTCTAGTGCATTCACCCTATCGATGCAGTGTTGCTCATCAGTAACAAGACCTTGTAAAGATATGCAAAAAGATGGGATTTTAAACTCAATAGGTAGTACTGCTTCAACACCATAGACTAGGGTAAATGGCATGGATCTAGTTGGTGTTATGATTCTTGTTCTATAGGCCCATAGTGCCAGATTTAGTTGTAGATGCCAGTCTCTGCTAGACTTACTCATAGTTCTGTGTAGGATCTTGAGAATATTATTGTTATATGCCTCAACCTGTCCATTACCTTGAGGATAATAGATAGAGGAGCAATTTTGAGTGATGTGGAACTATTCACAAAGGTCATCAATGTCTTGGTTTTTAAATTGGCCCCCATTGTCTATTACAATTGAAGAGGGTATCCCATATCTACAGATAATGTAGTTCAAGATGAACATAGCCACCTGTTTGCTTGTGGCTTTGATTAGCAGCATGACTTTGACCCACTTCATGAAATAATCAGTGGCTGTAATGACAAACTTGTGTCCATTTGAAGAATTAGGATATATTTGTCCAACCAAGTCAAAGGCCCATTGCTGAAATGGCCAATGTGTTATGAAAGGTATAAGTTCTTTGGTAGGAGCATGGATGAGATTTCCATGTGTTTGGCATTTATGACATGTTTTTTAAAAGTGAATAGCATCTTTTTCCATTGTAGGCCAGTAATAGCCTATTCTGAGCAGTTTCTTTGCTAGTGAAAAGTTGTTTGAATGTGATCCACATACACCTTCGTGAACTTCTTTTAATGTGTGATCCAACTCTATGTGTTCTAAACATCTAAGAAGCGTGTCATCAAGACCTCATCTATATAAGTTATTAGTTATGAGAACATAATGTGATGTTGTCCAAATCAAGGCTCATTTTCCATTCCTTGATAGATGATTGGGAATGATTTGGTCAGTTAGGTAAGAAATGATTTTAGCATACCGAGATTGGTCTGGGGTGTTTAAAGCACAAATTACTTGGTATTCAGGGGTATGAAAGGCTAGATAGGATAATTATTCCACCAAGAAGTCATATAAGAATTGATATTCCTCCAGTTGTAACATGGATGCCAATGTAGCCATAGCATCTGCAGCTTTGTTCTCTATTTTGGGTATCTACTAGAATGTGATGAAGACAAAGTACTTCTTTAGGTCATCTAATAGTTGCTTGTAGGGCATCAAATTATCATCTTTCATCTAATAATCTCTATTGACTTGATTGATAATGAGATGGGATTCACCATACACATGTAAATCTACAATATTCCATTCCATGGTAAGTTTATGGCCATTTACCAATGCTTCATATTTAGAAATGTTATTGGTGCATGGAAACATCAATTTGTAGGACTTTGGTATCTTGTATCTTTGAGGAGTTATGAATAGAACCCCTTCTCCAGAGCCTTGTTGTGTGAAAGAACCATCAAAGTACATCTTCCATGGATACTTAGTTAGATGCATAATTGTCTCATCAGGGAACTCAATCCTTAAATTTTCGTCATCTTGGAGTGGCGAATAAGCTAATTGATCTGCACGGAATTGTCCTTTAATAGCCCTCTTGTCCACATACTCAATGTCAAATTCACTCAGAATGAGGACCCACTTTGCCAGACGTCCTATTAATGCTATTTTTCTTAGGAGGTACTTCAAAGGATCTATCTTTGCAATGAGCCTTACTGTATGTGATAGCATGTAATGCCTTAGTTTTTGTGATGCAAAGGCAACCACTAAGCATGATTTCTCAATAATGCTATAATTGAGTTCATAGGAGACTAGTGTTCTACTGATGTAGTAGATTTGTCTTTCTTTCTTAGTTTCATCCTCTTGTGCGAGCAATACTCCTAGTGATGTGGCTGTAGCTGAAATATATAGGAGTAATGGCTTTCCTTGAATGGGTTCCATAAGAATAGGAGGAGTAGCAAGGTATTCTTTTAATTCTCTCAAGTTGGCTTCACAATGTTCATCCCATTTTAAGGTGACCCCTTTATGCAGCAATTTGGTAAAGGGTTGTGCTATATCGGCAAGTTGTGACATGAACCTCCTGATTGACTGGAGTCTCCCTTGTAATGTCTTCATTTGACTAATGTTGCGTGGAGGAGTCATCTCTAGTATAGCCTTGACTTTACCAAGGTCTACCTCAATTCCTTTTGCTGAGAAAATAAATCCTAAAAGCTTTCCTGATTGGACCCCAAAGGAACATTTCTTGGGATTGAGCCTGAGTTGAAATTTCTCCATACGATCCAATATTTTTCTTAAGTCATCAATAGGAGTATTCCATTCTTTTGATTTAGCTAAGGTGTCATCCACGTAATCCTCCATGTTTTTATGCATCATATCATGGAATATAGTGGTCATTGCTCTTTGATATGTAGCATCTGCATTCTTTAACCCAAATGGCATGACGTTCCAGAAAAAGGTACCCCATGCGCATGTAAATGCGGTCTTCTCTTGAACTTCAGGAACAATTTTAATCTGATTGTAGCCTGAAAAACCATCCATTAATGAATACATTTGGTAGCCTTCTATGAGGCATATGATCATATCAATATTAGGTAGTGGGAAGTCATCCTTAGGACATGCCTTGTTTAATTCTCTGAAGTCCATACAGATTCTGATAGATTTATCAGATTTAGACATTGGGACCACATTTGAAATCCATCCTGCATAAGCAATGACTCTGATGAATCTAGCTTTCAACAATTTATCCAGCTCTGCTTTTACTAGTAATGCAACATGAGGATGAATTCTTCTTAGTTTTTTTTTTACAGGTTTAATCCCGGGAGTTATAGATAAATGATGCATTATCAATTAAGGATCTAGTCCAGGCATATCTGTGTATGACCATACAAAGTTGATCTTTTTCTCTTTCAGGAACTCAATAAACTGTCTTCTCCTCATCTAACAAAGATTGTGCTAGGTGAACAATTTGAGAATCTTTAGTTGTGCCCAAGTTAACTGGTTGTGTTGGTTCTATCAGAAATGAAGACCTTTCTTGAAAGTGCTTGGGGAGGATATCAAGAATCTCATCCTTTGGCACCTCTGAGAGGTTTTCATCATCGTATTTTTTTTTACTATTTTAGAATCTGACACTGCCACAACGTGGTTTTTACCGTTAGTTCTCTTTTTCTTTTTATTTTTCAATTTTTGACTAAGAAACTTGATATCCTCCTGTGACATGTTCACGCTCCTTGTATTNTTTGGCACCTCTGAGAGGTTTTCATCATCGTATTTTTTTTTACTATTTTAGAATCTGACACTGCCACAACGTGGTTTTTACCGTTAGTTCTCTTTTTCTTTTTATTTTTCAATTTTTGACTGAGAAACTTGATATCCTCCTGTGACATGTTCACGCTCCTTGTATTAGTGGAAGAAGGGTAAGGTTCACAAGTGTTTAGGTAGAAAGCCAAGGGGTAGTCATTGGGAAAGTCAAGGATAGGAGTAGGATCTATATTAGTCCAATCAATTAGGTCTGGATTTATCAAAGACAAGGAGTCAGAATCTAGTAAGGACAACATTGCATCAACGTCAAGACTATTCACCGACATGACATGTTCTCTTAATTTAATCTCTTCTATGTTTAGATCAATAAGAGTTAGATCGTCATTATCGAAGTCGTTGTTAGTTATATGTGGACCAAACTCTAGTGACTCGTCAGTTGAGTATTCTTCTTCTTCATCTCTTTATAGGAGGAGACTCCTAGCTTGTCACATATGAATTTATTCTAGACCTAGGAGAACACCAGTTTCTTCATCAATGATTTGGGGAAGGAATTCCTCCTCTGCTTCAGGAATATCAACACTATTAGGAGTGGTGTTAGAATGTTCTTTGTGTGTTGATGTAGCTGCGAACATGTGAATTACATCTATTTCAATGTCCTCTGTGGCAACAGATAGCTCATCCCACTCGTAATCATGTGAGTCAGTTACTTCATCATCAGACCTATTTAAGAATTCAGCAATAGTTACCTAGTGTACCCTATTAGCCACTTGTAGATCAAAGTGTGGTAAATCAAGGATATGTGAAACTATGACTAACTACCCCCAGTTAGGATGTAAATATTGTGGTTGAGGTATGTATTCAGTAGTTGTTGTGACCACTGGTACTACTGGATCATCTTCTATTATTTCTTCTACCTCTTGAATAGGAGTTTGTGCTAATAAAGGCACACGAAGGTCTTGTGGTACTTCAAATCTTGGTACATAGCGCTCTCCTTGATATTCAGGATTCTCCATGCCAACATGTAATAATATTTCATAGGACCATGGTTCCAACTCTATTTCTTCTGTTCCATAATTCCCTTTGTCAGAAACTAGACTATCGTGTGAAGAAGGGTGTTCAGATTTATTATTGAAACCTAGTCCTATTTTATCTTTAGTATCCCTGAATTCCATGTGTACAGGTTCAATGAGTTCTTTTCCTTTGTCTCCTAAAGGCCCTTTTCCTTTATATCGCATTTTTTTGAGGAGATCATATCCTTTTCCATACTTCTCTGGGGATATTTCCATATGTTTTACTTCAGTTTCCTTTGGTTCTCCCTTGTAAAGCCAGGCCAAGACTGCCTATTCTTCTGTGTTATATAAAGAAGATGTGGATGCCTTAACCATTCCAGTTGTTTTGTGGATTTCTGCCATTTGAGATGTAGCTGGCGTGAATGATGAGGAAGGTTTTCTATAGGATCTTGGTGATACTGGGAGTTCTGTTAATGACGGGGTCATGTCCATCTTGTATTCTCCCATACCTATTTCTTCAAGTTTTAAGGTCTTTCCCAAACTTTTCATTACCATGTCTTTGGTAGTCTCAGGATAAATCTCATCTGTAGCCTCTTTTTTATGCAGGACCATACTACCTGCCTTGATATTGTTGCAAGTATAATTGGCATCGACAGGAATTTTCACTTCCACCCCATTATGTGGGAACTTGATACATTGGTGGAAGGTAGACGACACAGCTTGCATTTCATGAATCTAGGGTCTCCCTAACAGTATGTCATAAGCTAGGGGTAGATCCAGAACTTGACATATGACATTCCTTTCAACCAGTCTGACTCTGATGGGTAGAACAATAAGACATTTAGAGGATATTTCTTCCTCATCATAAGCTTTGATAGTGATTTTGCTTCTAGAGTCAGTGGTCTATTTTGAGAGACCTAGTTTCCTGATGAGATTAAGGGTACAAATATTCAATCCTGCATCTCCATCTATCAATACGCGTCTAACACGTGATTTATGAATGAGGAATTCAATATGAAGGGGTCAGAGATAACTTTAAGAAACCCCCTCCTAGGAAAAATTGTAAAATCCTAGCGAATTATACATTAATTTAGGGGAAATTTTTTATTGATGATGGCAATTTTTTTTTCCAAATTAGGAAAATAATATAAAGGCGTAGGCAATTTTTTCCCTCCTGAATGAAAATTCCATAAAATCCTGGCGAATTATAAATTAATGGGGGGAAAATATATAATATATGAGGCAAATTATTGTCTTGTGAAGGTAAA
>MU224630.1:900031-943663 GCA_018584345.1 Thuja plicata | reverse complement strand
GATTCTAAATTTTTAAAATGATTAAGTTTCTTTATCAGTCTAGAGCAAGTTTCTATTTTTAATTTGCCAATGTGTCATATCGATGTATGATTATAAGATAGAAATAATTGAATTAAAATCTAAATCCGACTACACTTTAAAACTAAACATTTAATAAAATTTATTAAATTTAATAACTAATAAGCTGAAGTTGTAATTTAAAATGATTAAGTGAAACTCACACATGTCCTAGTCACATCAAATGACAAGCCAAAAGTTAATGGGACCCGTGATAGTGCGACAGTGCCAGAGACCGTTGGATGAGCACAGATCAATGGTGTGCGGTGTATTTCAGGCTGAAAGGGAAAAGAAACCCCATTTTTGCAAACCTATTCTGAAATAATGTAAATGAACTCAAATCACAGTCATAGAATAAGTATCACTTACCTTTGCCTCAAATTAAAATGCAGCAATGCAGTCGCGACTCGCCAATAGAGTATTGACTTTGAGTATACAGTTCCATTCAACAGTCTGAAACTTTTGAAACTTCGCTACAATCAAATATAGAGATATGAGAATGTTTTTATACTAATCCTTATTCTAAAAATTTGGCGGGAGGTATTAGGTATACAAATATTTGGGCAAGCACGCGTAATTATAACACATCTTTTGTTATTTTTGAGGCAATTATAGGTCGTCCAATACCTTCCCATGATTAATAAAGTTGGCTACATTACGTCAGTTAGAGACACGAGTCCATAAAATGCCAGGCAAATATAGGCTGTCGATTTGGGGTCACTTAGAAATTATAGGCAATTGTTGTAAATTTATGGGGACCAAAATTTATATTCCATTGGCGATAATGTGTAAGAAATGGAAAAATTAAATAAACCGATGGGCGATGGGCCCGGGCTTTGGACCCAATATTAATAAATGTCGGGTGATAGGGTCAATCCAATATGTGAAAAATATTTGATGCGACATTCGCCAAATGGTGAATAATCACCACTAAAGTTTTCACTGGAAGGGGTTGATTATGTGGATGTGTCAATGATTTATCATCCTCTTCTAAAAATGAGAGATAATGTGGTGCTGAGATGCGATTAATCATCACTTGGAATTTGTCTATATCAAGGTCTTTTGGCACATTTGTAGCATGTAGGGATTGTTCAAGAATTTCCCTATGCGTTGTGGAGATTTTAAGCAACTCAAAAATGGAAATTTTAGCAGAGGTTCATTGTAATGGATCAACCAGGTTGTACTTTGCTGTAGGAGTAGTAACTATTTATTTTTCCACTATCAGTTTAGGGATAGTGATAATGGGTACTTTGGAAGTTGTCAGTTTTAAGGAGGAATTGGGTCCTTTGATCATGACTTGTGCTTGACTTTGGGTCACTACATTTGATTGGGGGGTTGTGTTTTGAACACCTTTGATAGTGACCACATTAATTGATTCAGTTTTAATGTCTAGCATATTAATCACATTATCATTTTTAGAGTAGGCGTAGTTCACCTAATTTCCTTTTCCTTTAGATGCTTCCCCTTTCTCATAATCAGGGAACGACTTCTTAAATTTTGTATGATCTTATTTAGTGGTGTGTCCTTCCACTTTAATCATTCCTCCTTTGATAAGGCCTTGAATAACATGTTTGAGTTTAAGACAATTGTTAGTCTTGTGTCCTTTGTTTTTGTGAAAGACACAGTAAGAATTGTCATCCCACCACCTTGGTTTGACTTCCGGCTCCCATGGCTTGGAATCTAGGATTGTGAGAACTTTGTTGTCTAATAGTGTTTTCAAAATAGTTTCAAGAGGCTCTCCCAAAGGAGTGAATGTTATTTGAGGCTTTGAAGTCCATGTCCAACCCCTATTATTCTCATTGTTTTCTTTAGGTATGAAGGTTTTTACCTTGGGATCTTTGCTTGCTTGCATGCTATTTTTTAGGTTGAACACCTCAGGTCTAGGACTAATATTGGATGTGTCTACCACTCCATCGTTAACAAAATTTTTGTTTTTTATCCACCATTTATGTTTGTTGTTGGGGTTGTTAGATTTTTTTTCACTTTGAAGAGTGATTTCTCCCTTTTTAACCATGACTTCTTCGATACAGATGGAATTTTTGATCATCTTGTCGAAGCTAGGGAAGTCTTGCATTTGCAATGCATATTTCAATTGAGGTACCAAGTTAATAATATAGATTTCCATTTTCTCGAATTCGGGAATAGATTTTGAATACCATGCAAAGATTTTCCTCCACCTTTGTAGAAAGTGTGTAAAGGATTCGCCAGTCTTTTGTTTAGTGTTGCACAGGTCCATCATAGTCACATCATGCTGTATATTATAGGAGTAATGTTGGATAAATCGTTAAATTAACTCCTCAAATTTTTTTACCTTAGGAGTAAGTTTTGAGAACCACTCCATGGAATTCCCACCTAGACTTCAAGGAAAGAACCTCATGAGGTATGTAGGTTCATGCATGTATTCTATGCTCAGAGCACAAAATTCTCTTACATGGTCATGGGGATCAGTCTCTCCCATATATTTGGCATATTTTGGCCTTGCCATGTTGGGAGGAAAAAAAATCATAGTAATACTCTTGTTGAAAGGAAATGGACAAATGGCATCCAAAGAGTACTTTGTCTTGGGTTTAGTTTTCTCCTGTTTGAGAGTCGCAAGCTCTATTTGAATCAAGGTGAGTTGTTTGGCGAGAATAGATATAGGCGTTGACACCTCCTTTTCTTTTAGTTGTTCCACATAATAATCCTTGGGTAACTTTACGCCAGTGGATGCTAGATGGAGAAAGTATTTCTCTTTATCTTCGCCAATCATCTTTTCCATTGTCCTTTTGAATTTCTTGCTCTGTTTGAGTTTATTGTATTCTTCTTCAGTGATGTCTTCCTCACTGCCTGAATCAAACAAAGGATGGTCAAAGTGTGGTTCTTCCTCATCGCTATCTTCATGCTTTTGGCTTTTATCATTATCATAGTCCTCAAAAGCCTTACTCCATTTGTGAGTGGTTCTTTCCATTTCTGGAGAGTCTAAATCAAACAAGGAACCATGAGATGTTTCTCCTCACTGAAAGTGTAGTGATCTTGGAGGTACATCCAATTCTTTAGAAGTGTACTTGTTGTGTCTAGTGTTAACCATGTATTTGGATCTCAAATTTGTCAAATTTTCCCGATAGCGTCAAGTAGAGTCTCAAATCATTCAAGTGAGCATGTCTAGGTGGAAGTATCATTCATGTTTTGGTGGAAGTAAATGATTCCAGTGTCAAAGGGTTAGAATTCCCTGATAGTGAGCTGGGAATCAAGTTTTTGTAAAAAGCGGATAGACCACACGTATTGAGACTGATTGTGAGAAACTGACAGGACATGCAAGGTAGATGTTTTGAAAAAGTGTTTTGACATAGCAATAGGGAGACCAAAAAGGACAATAGAGACAGACTAAAGAGCCAAAAGGGTATCCAAATCTACTAAGGTTTTATGAGAAACTAATCTGCAAGTGCCCACTGTCCTAGATGTGAGCTCCTAGATGCAGTAGACGAGATTCTGATGACCCAGGATGTGAGCTTTAACCCTATATGCGATGAAGTGTTGACCATATATGATGCTGAATACCATATACAAGCCAAGATACCAAATACTAGCCAAGAAATCTAGGATACGAGTTTCTGATGTTCTGTCAGATTTTGTGAGTTTTGTAGAAATGTGTTTTGGAAGTTTGTGAAGTTTGTTTGATTGCAGATTATGTTATGAGGCATTCTCGTGTGTGTAAAACACATGTAATCCAAGGATTGAGTTTTTTTGCTTGTTTTGAATTATTTTATCTTGTTAGTGATCTTTTAGATACATCAAGCAGATTGTCATTCTTAGGGGAACAAACACATGCTTACGCCCTATTTTCTAGGTAGAGGATGAAAATACTTGCTCGTTGACTTAGGTACACACTCAAATGCTAATCAGAATATGGCCATCACCAAGCACGCAATGGCTCTAGTCATGATACCATTTTAGTTAAATCCAAATGTAAGTGAGGGCATGATATGATGAGTGTCTTGGGGCAATTACTTTTTGTCTTGCACAAGGATTATCACCCTTTCAGGGATGAATTAGGTAGTTTTGTCTATGAAGTTCATTGTTTATGATGGAGAAATCTATTTGAAACCATCTCCCATAGAATTGCACAAGGAAAAATTGAGATGTATAGCCCTATGAGTACTCAAATATGTGTAGTCTCGCAAGCAAGTTTCAAGCGGCTCTGCTCTACACATACCCGAGCATGTTCAAGGAATGATGTCAAAATTCCAAGAACAAAACCAATTTTGTCTTTTGAGGCTTTGGCCTATGAGGAAGAAATTATTTATAGTGAGTTGGAAGGATTGGTGTAAAACCTATCCTCACTTGGGTCATTCCCGAGAGATTTTTTCCTCAACCGGCAGGCCCTCTACTATTTAATAAGCATACAAAGGATTGGCGAGCGTAGGATTTCTAGATTTTTGATTCTTCGAAAGAAGAAGAGCATACTCTCCTAGTCCATGCCATTTTCTCCCAAAACACTTCAATCAAATGTTTATTCCCTCAAGCTATGTTGAGCCTAATTTAGATATTCCTAGTTTTAATGAAAACACAAGTACTTGAAAGCAAAGTTTGATTGTTCAGTTGACCACAGTTCTTAGTGCTTTTCTTGTTCAATTACAAAACCCAAATTAGACGATGAAGTTCATTTATCCCACAAAATTTAGGTGACTTGTGTTGTTCAATTACTTTGCCAAATAAAATTATAGGGTGAATCTTGTTCAATTAATCCCACAAATTTTAGTGATTTGCCTTGTTCAATTACTTTGCCTAAATAAATTAAACGATGAGTTTGCTTTGTCTTGTTCAGTTACTCCATTTTATTTCCAAGTTTTAAATCGATGTTTGATTTTCTGATTTTCCTCTAAAGGAAAAGAGCATACTTATCTAATCAATTTAACAAAGGAGAAGAAAAGCATTCTTAGTTTGAAAGACAAAAATGAAATGGAGGTCAAGATAAGGGGATGGTAACCTGAAAAATAAGTCAGTATCCTTTTTCCTTCTCTTTCAGCTCTGATAGCAATTTGCAAACACAAGTTAGGTTGTTTCAAAAGATCAAAAACCAAACTAGTCAAAACTTTAGGGGTTAGGCAATAGGGTAAACAAATTTTTTAACTAGATACGATCTTAGAAATATCGGATGTGAGGCAATATACTAGATGCGAGCCGCTGCTACCATATATGATAGACTGCTAACCAGATATGAGCCTATACTGAAAATGACTCAGGAAATCCCAGATGTGATCCTAGATTTTTGCAAATGCAAGGGTGTATCTTGGATGCGAGCTTTTAGGACCAGAAACGAGCCTGTACCTAAAATCTGGGAAGACAAATTAGCCAAAAATGAACTTGAAATGAGGCAAAATATGAAATCTAGCCCCACGGTGGGTGCCAAAAATGTGTGTGTTAATTAGTGCACCTATTGTCTGCAACATGACACTTCAATAGATCATTATATTAGTAGAAAAACACAAAAAGCAAGGGTTTGAAGCTAAATACTAAAACTGATCTATTGCTTCCTATCTAGGAGGAGTTTGAAGAATACCATAATCATGCCCTCATATTATGCACAAATCAGTGACATATACAACCTAAGAATGAAAGATTTGAATCATAACTAATCTAAATGCTCACCAAACATGCATATTAGCTCTAAAAAGTGTGATAATAACAATGCATAATATCAAAACTACAATGCTACATGGATTTTCAATTAATCTAAACAACATAACAATGCTTTCAATCTAAAAATTAAGGGCATTATAAGAATGCATTCAAATTATTAAGGGCCATTTGAGCTCAAAAAATCATTCTATTTATAGAAGAAATGAGGAGAGAGAGGGGGGACAAGGGTCATTAATGGAGGTGTAAAAACCATTAATGAGGTATAAGAGACATTAATGCCAAAGGCATTGATGAGGCATGGGCTTGAGGAATCTCCATTAATAATGCATTAATGAGAGCAATTAGAGGCATGGTGAGGGTGTAAGTCCAAGCTTGAGAATAATGCAGTAATGAGAGAAATTAGAGGCATGGTGAGGGTGTAAGTCCAAGCTTGAGAAGGTGGAATTAGAGGGAGTCAAGCTTGAGAAAGTTGAATTTCTCAAGTGGGTTGGATTCCTAATCACAAAATTAGGAATGTGACATCATTAGGAAGTGGGTTAGGATATGATTAAGATTAGGATTAGACTTAGCATGGGGGGAATAGGTTGGGATGGGTTTGAACCTAGGGTTAAGGTGGTTGGGATAAGTTAGGCTAGGGTTAAGGGGAATATTAATGAAATGAAATATAATTAATATATTCATTCAAACATAGGAAAATTAATTATTTAAGCCTTTTATTGCTTTAGATAATTAATTAGGACTATAGCCAATGAACTAGATTAATTTAGGCTAGAAGATAGGATTTTTACAAGTGATTTAGATATAATAGGGATTTATTTAATTCATTTTAAATTAATTACCTTAGCCAGGTATTGATTTGAATTAAATTGATTGGTTTTGATTGGCTAAGGTGATTAATAAAATGTAGTGATTGAATCACTTAGGAGATTAAATCTGATTCGAATGAATTATGCCAGTCGAATGAAGAGTTGTTTGGACATAATTGGGGGTATGATCACACTTAGGGAAAATAGGGTCTATAGTCAGAGCAAACCAAATCCAGGTGGTTACACTCAGTATTTATCAGTGCTCGGTAACTATCTTTGCATAACTCGGTATGTGCAACTTGATCGATGCTTGATAACTGCTCGGTGGTCGGTGACTATATCAGTTGCCTTTACCAACTATGTTTCCTTCATTATATTACTTCCTTCCTTCAGTTGTATTTACCAATATATGACTTTGAAAAAAAATAATGACAACAAAATCTCTTTAGGAGTAACACTTTGCAACCATCAACCTCAATCAAGTGATCTTCATTTCACCTTCTTCTTTTTGATCCTTCTACAGTTCTTTCCACCATAAATTTGAATGAACTTTTAAATTTGTCTATGCTAAAATTACTCTCCAAGGATCTTGGTTATCTTGTAACTCAAAGTGATCTTCTAACTCACCGATCCAATCAATTAGGTCTTCAAGATTCAAAGTACCTGAGTAATTAGATACTTCAAACCTATAACCAACACCAAGCCTTTCTATAGGTCTCATAAACTATTCAGATCCATCACTTCCAATAGATCTATCAACATCAGTAGCTCAAAATCCTTTTGTAGCATCCTCAAAACTATCATCAAATATAGGATTTATGTGCAATCCTACAACAAAATTCATGATCCCTTCCATGAACTCATTCCTAAAACCGGTCATCCCATGCCTAATCTTAGCTTGAAGATCTTTCATCTGCTCCATCAACCAAGGGCTCATTCTTGACAACATCCCTTCCAGATCTAGGGTGTAATTACCTTTAATTGGAGATCTGATTCACCAAAGATGATACCCTAACCCTTGCAAAAACCTATTTCTCAAGACTATCTTGGGTCATTTGCAATCCTGCTCAACCAAATTTTTTTTTTCTTTAGTTTATTTGGGAGCTGCTCGGTAATTTCTGTGTTGCTTGGGTTCTGTCGCTTGGACACACTTGTTCCTGTTGCTTGGGTTCTGTCACTCAGGCATGCTTGTTTCTTTTGCTTGGGTTCTATTTCTCGGGCATGCCTGTTTATTTTCCTGTTGCTTGGGTTTGTCTTCTAATGCTCAGGTTTTGTTTTCTTGTTTCTCAGGATGTTCTTTGCCTGAGGCACTCTATTGCTTGGTCAACCTTTGCCTGAGATGTTTATTTTAGAGTTGGATCTAGTGGCCAACTTCTTTAGTTAATTTATGTGACTTAATTAATTTGGGGTCTCTCATTGGGATCTGTGTGGACCTAAATCTTGGTCTCACTTATGGATTTGTGTGGCAACCTCTCTATTGGACTCTTGTATATATTTGTTTCTATGTTCTTAATTTAGAGGTAGTGCTAGGCAGTTCTTCAGTAGGATTTTGATATCAGTTTTAGAGGATAGAAGATTAAGTATTGAATTATCTAGAAGGCAGGCCTTTGACCTTGCATGTATGAAGATAAATCTGTAATTCATTGAATGTATATGGCCCAAACTGGGAAGGCCTTACAACCTAGCATGTAATGAGTTTGATCAATTAATTAAAGGGATCTTTGCTTTTTCTTCTCTCACTATGTTGATTTGGATTTCACATTATTTCTGCAAGCTAGTTTGATAGTTGGGAGAGCCTTTGACCCCATCTCCTTACCCTTCTTGTGCTAGGTGGTATCAGAGAAATTGTGAGATCTAAGTTCCTTCTTGTAAACCCTAACCCTATTTGATATTATTATAGGATAGCAAATTGTGATCTGACCTACAATTGCAGAGGGATTCAAGATGGTTCATGGGAGAGGAAATGCAGATCCAGGTCTAGCTGATATGCTTATACATATGGCTGCTAGATTGGAAGTTGTTGAGACAACCCAACACAGAGGAAAAAATATTGAGGATGTTAGTGATGATGAAATTGAAGAGGTTCAAGGTGAGTAGCACCTACACCTGTGATGAATCAGGAAGAAGAAATATTACTGAGAGATTTGACAAGTTTGAAGTCTACGCCTTAGTTTAATCCTCTTGAGTATAGTGGAAAATTGGATTCTGATGAATTGATTGATTGGATAACTAAGATGGAAAAGCATTTTGAAAATGATAATGTAGTAGAGGATAAGAAGGTAAAGATTACAAGTACAAAGTTGAAAGGTCATGCATCCTTATGGTGGGAACATCTGCAATTGAATCCAAAGAATAAAGGTAAAGACAAGATCAAGGTATGGGATAAGATGGTAAAAAAATTAAAAGGAAAGTTTCTACCTTGTGATTATTAGATTAACCTGATTAGGAGAATGCAAATTTTGAAGCAGAAAGACAAATCAGTAAAAGACTATACTGAAGAATTCTATAGATTAGACATCAGATATGGACAAGTTGAGGATGAAGTGGAAAGGGTAGAAAGATACCTAAATGGCTTGAGAAGTTCCATACAAGATGAGATTAGTTTGGTCAAGATGGAAATCATTGAGCAGACATATCAATTTTCCCTAAAAGCCGAGGAAAAGTTGAACATAAGATATGAACAAAGACAAAGAGACAGAGGTGGTAGATTCCCTAGAGGAAGAGGTAGATCTTATTGTGAAAAAGGTAGACCTGAACCATAAAAGTCAATTTTAGACATATCTCAAGACAAAGGAAAGACTGAATGGAAGGGTGGAAGTTCATACCGAGGAAGAGGTAATTACTCCAGAGGTGGTTATAGAAGAAAGGGATTCCAAGTTACTTGTTACAATTTTGGTGAAGAAGGACATAAATCCTTTGAGTGTACACATGCAAGCAAGAAGAGAAGTAGTAGTATAAAACTTTTGGTGCAAGAGGAGTCACCAAATGAAGCTGAGAAGGAAGGAAATCTCATGACATAAAGGATACTATGGAGTGAAAAGGATAAGAAAGATCCTATCAGGAAAAGTTTGTTCGAGACCAGATGTAGAGTTGCAGACAAAGTTTGGAAGGTGATTGTTGATAGTGGAAGCTCAGAGAATCTGGCATCTGAGGAAATGGTTACAAAGTTGTATTTGGAGAGAATGAGACATCTGAAGCCCTATCAAATCTCATGGATCAAGGATGAAAATACATTAATGGTAAGTGAACAATGTTTTGTGAATCTAAAAATTGGAAAGTATTATGATAAGGTGTTGTGTGATATTATTCCTATAGATTTTTGTCATATTTTGTTGGGCAGTTTTTGGAAATATGATAAACATGCTATACATGATGGAAGATTGAATAGATATTCTATTTGGGTTGATGGTAAGAAGCAAGTTTTGTTACCTTTGGTTGAAGAATTTGCTGGTGAGATATGTACATCAGTGAAAGTTTGTTTGATGGAAGGTAGATAGTTTGTTAAGAATTTGAAAAGAAATGATATCTGTTATGATTTGATTCCTAAGAAAATTAGTAAGAATATATAGGATGACATTCCTGTAGAAGTTGAAAAGTTTCTCACTGAGTACAAGGAGATAATTTTAGATAATGTACCTAATGGTTTTCCACCAATGAGAGATAGCAGTCATTGTATAGATCTAATTCTTGGAGCTAGTTTACCAAAAAAATACCACATAGGTTAACAGCGACTGAGAATGAAGAGATTAATTGACATGTTCATGGATTGTTGAACAAGGGTTTGATCTAAGAAAGTTTGAGTCCATGTGCAGTACCAGCTGTGTTGGAACTAAAGAAGAATGGAGAATGGAGAATGTGCACTGATTCTAGAGCAATTAACAAGATCATAGTGAAGTATAGGTTTCCTATACCGAGAATGGATGACATAATGGATTGTTTGAGTGGAGCAAGATATTTTACCAAAATTGATTTGAAAATTGGATATCATCATATCAGAATCAAAGAAGGTGATGAATGGAAGACTTCTTTCAAGACAAAGGAAGGTCTGTATGAGTGGTTGGTTATGCCTTTTGGTTTAACTAATGCACCGAGTACATTTATGAGATTAATGAATGAAGTTTTGAAGAAATTCTTGAATAACTATGTGATTTTATACTTGGATGACATTTTGATATTTAGTAAGACTAGAGAAGAGCATTTGATGCATATAAGGCAAGTGTTGTAGAAACTAAAAGAGGAAAAGTTGCTGATAAATCTGAAGAAGTGTTCCTTCATGAAAGAAGAGCTTGTATATTTAGGTTTTGTGATTTCAAATGATGGTTTGAAGATGGATCCAGAGAAGGTTGAAGCTATACTTAGTTGGCGTACACTTGAAAATGTTACTGAGGTACTATCATTCCATGGATTGGAAAGTTTTTATAGAAAGCTTATCAGAAATTTTTGTTCTATTTGTAATGTTATGAATGATACAATAAGAGGAGACAAAAGAGAATTCAAGTGGACACATGGAGATAATAAGAGTTTTGAGGCTTTGAAGTTGAAGGTTTCTGAATTACCTGTGTTAGCATTACCTGATTTCAATAAGGTATTTCAAGTTGAATGTGATGCAAGTGGAAGTGCAATTGGAGTTGTGTTGAATCAAGAAGGTAAAGCTTTTGCTTTATTTAGTGAGAATTTGAATGATGCTAAAAGGAAATATTCTATCTATGATCAAGAGTTCTATGCTATTGTGCAAGCTATGAAGAAATGGAGACATTATTTGATGGCAAATGAATTTGTGTTGTATACTGATCATAAGGCTTTACAATATTTGGGAAGTCAAAATAAGTTGAATCAGAGACATATGAAATGGGTAGAGTATTTGAAAATCTTCACATTTGTGATTAAACATAAGAGTGGAGTATCTAACAAAGTTGCTGATGCATTGAGTAGAAAAAGATCTTTGTTGACTGAAATGAAAATTGAAGTTCTTGGTTTTGATGACATGAAGAATTTGTATGAAAGTGATCCTAATTTTTCTGAGCAATGGAGAGAGTGTAGAGAACCTAATACAAATCAATCAAGTAAGTATGAAGACTATTTCATTCAAGAATATATGTTGTTTAAAGGTATTCAGTTATGTATACCAAGAGGATAAATGAGAACTGATTTGATTAAGGAGAAACATAGTAGTGGATTGGCTGGACATTTTAGTATTGATAAAACATTGAGTTTGCTTAAGGAAAGGTATTTTTGGCTTCATTTGTATAAGGATGTTCAAAAATATGTGAAATTTTTTGGATTTTTTCAAGTTGCAAAAGGAGTAATTCATAATACTAGTTTGTATACACCGATTACTTTTCTTGAGAAACCTTGGAGTGATATCAGCATGGATTTTGTTTTTGGCTTACCTAGGACAACAAGAGGTAATGATTCCATATTTTTTGTTGTCGATATATTTTATAAGATGAAACATTTCATACCAAGTAAGAAAACATCATATTCAGTACACATAGCAGATCTTTTGTTTAAGGAGATTGTCAGAGTGCATGGATTACCGAGGAGTATCATCTCTAACCGAGAGAGTAAGTTTGTGAGTTATTTTTGGAGAACACTTTGGAAAATTTTGGACACCGAGTTGAAGTTTAGTTCTACATTTCATCCATAGAATGATGGAAAAATAGAGGTTGTAAACTAAATTTTGGGTAATTCTTTGAGATGCTTAGTTAGAGACACACCAAGTAATTGGCATTTGATGTTGGCACAAGTAGAGTTTGCATACAACAGTTCAGTGAATAGAAGTACTAGAAAGACACCTTTTGAGATTGTTCATGGCACACAACTGAGAGGTATATTATACTTGAGAGATATTATTGGAGTAGAGAAAATAAGTGCTGAAATACATGAATTCACTGAGTTCATGAAGACATTACATGAAGATGTAAAACAAAAGCTGGAGAATTATAATCATAAATACCAGGATAGTACAGACAGATCAAGAAGACATAAAAAATTTGAATTTGGTGATGATGTAATGGTTAATTTAAAGAAAGGAAGATTTCCTATTGGAACATATGGAAAATTGAAGATGAAGAAATTTGGTCCTTGCAAGATTCTGAGAAGATTTGACAGTGGAAATGCTTATGAAGTTGAATTACCTGATGAATGTTAGAATGAATCTAGAATAACTGAGAGGGGGGGGGGGGGGAATCAGTTATCCTCNAGAATAACTGAGAGGGGGGGGGGGGTGAATCAGTTATCCTCAGTTCTAGATGTACCAATTGAAACTTTATAGCACTTTAAACAACTCAGATCTACTCGACAGCAACAACATAAGTCAACAACATAAATATGCAGTTTACTGTTCAAATGTAATCAACTTGTAGAAACTTAATAGTAAAAAAAAAAATAAGCATTCACACAAGTTGCACCAATATTTAATGTGGAAACCCAAATTGGGAAAATCCACCAGTAACATGATACCAAGTTTTCACTCTTCTGAAGTGAGCTCTGCTAAGAGCCAACCCTGTTAAAGGTTACAAAAAAAATTGCTAAATGTGACCTGGTTAAAGGATTTAATCACCCTATTAGGAGTGGCCTTTTTAAAGGTCTTAGAACATTCCACCTAAATGTCACCTTGCTCAAATTATTTATACAATGATTGTTAGGTCAACCTAGTTAAAGGATTTTGACTGATATAATGGATAGAAAGTAATCAGTAGGTGTGATCTAATACATACAACTTAATTTGCAAAACCAGATCCAATTCAGATCTTATGCTAATTCATTGAGTGGCCTCCATTCTCATTTCAATCTTTAGATCTGCTTGGAAATCTGTTAAGCAATCACTTTTACAACTCTCTACTTCTCTATTTAGCCTTCTTTGCTAGATAATGCTAATTAGTCAATTAACCATGCAATCCTCTTGCATACACTTTTAACATACCTCACTTCTTGAATAGACCCTTGAGGTTATCTTATACCTCTTCATCTAGGTAAAATAAATCTTTTGCCACTTAATCAAGATCGTAGATCTTAGGTTAGGTCAGATCCAACAAATCTTTCCATCATTTACATTTAATCTACTTCTCCAAAGTAATCACTAATTAAATCTTGTATCCGTGCATTAATTATGGTTGCCTATGCATTTAAATAGTGTGGAGAAATCATGCTTATCCTTAATTAACTTTACATATCCCAATAAATTCAATTATGTCAGCTAGAGATCTCAAATCTCAACAATTACCAAAATACTGTTGCTCGGCCAACACTGTGTTCTTCCACTCAATCATCACTATTTCCCTTGGCAATTTACTGGTGCTCGATCGACACTAAGAAATTATGCTTGGAATACATTGGTGCTTGATCAACACAAACTTCGCTCGGCATATACTGTTCCCAGTAAACTGACATCTTGACATAGTGTTAAAGATAAACAATGCATTACTTTTCCAATGTGCCAACTGATAAAGTACCCTTGTAATTTCTCATAACTCAACCATTCCACTCAGTCTTCTTGTTATCCTTGGCTTCAAATATTCTTCAACAATCAATAGATATGGTACTCAAACAGATAGCAATAGTCTCACTAGTTAAGGTTTGACATCAATGAAAAAACAAAAATTGTTTACATTGTAGCTTTCCAACAATCTCCCTCTTTCTCATTGATGGCAACACTAAACATCAAAACAATAATTTTATAAACATAGTTACCAGACAATCCAAAAAGTCTTCCTGTGTTCCTTGATATGAACAAATCTTCATTAATGTCTTTAGCTTTATTATGATTCTCATCTTGTAAAACATTTCTCCCTCTATGTCTGTAATCACACTAAAATCTTTCTATTTCTGTTTATCTGTAGATTCTCTCTTTCAGTAAACTCTCCCTTTTTTTTTAAGTATAGTAAACTCTCCCTCTTTGAAAACAATGCCAAAGACGTTGACATCTTCATCATGCAGATTCTTCTATTCTAACTTAGTATCATACTATTCCTGACATCTTGCTTATGACTGATCCTCTTTTCTGTCCTTGTCTTTCCTTCACATCTTTAGGAAGCATCCTAAAGTGTGACTGCCTATGCATCAATGTGTCAAATATTCTAAATATAACATTTGATGCAACAGTTCCGTTATGAACTAATTAGCCTCAGTTAGGGGAATCACCCCTAATTTACCTCATAGATACTCATGAGCATCCTTGGGTAGTGCTTTTGTAAATATATCTACTCACTGTTCCTTAGTATGGACATATTCCAGTCTCACTTCCTTGCTTTGAACTAGCTCCCTCAAGTAATGATACTTGATAGCTATATGCTTTGTCTTAGAGTGCATCATAGGGTTCTTAGAAATATTTATGGCACTCGTGTTATCACAATATATAAAAATTGGTTATGTGATCTCTTCTTTCATACCTTTTAGTAGTATCTTTAGCCACACAATATTAGAGCAGTTAACTGCTGCTACCACATACTCGACTTCGGTTATAGATTGTGAGGTGCAATTGTGTTTCTTGCTTTTCCATGAAACCAATCTCTTTCCCAAAAGAAATGTGCCACCTGTGGTGCTTTTCCTTTCATCCACATTTCTAGCCCAATCAGATTCACTGTAAACTCTGAGCTCAAACTTATCATTCTTTTTGAAATACATACCATATTCATTTGTTCCTTTCAAATATCTCAGAATTATTTTGATTGCATTCATATAAGTTTCCTTGGGATTGGCAGAAAATCTTGCAACAATTCCAACAGCCAGAGCAATATCAGGTCTACTGTGCACAACATATTGCAACTTTCCAATCATTGATCTGTAAAGGGTTTGATTCACTTCTTTTGTATCATTAGTTTTTGTTAACTTCTGTCCAGTAGCCATGGGTGCACTCACTAGTTTTGATTCTTCCATTCCAAAATTTTTTAGTATCTCCTTGACATATTTTGATTGAGTAATATAGATACCATTATTCATTTGATATATTTGCAAGCCAACAAAGAATTTGATTTCACCAAACATAGACATCTCAAATTGAGTTTGCATCTCTTTTGCAAATGTTTGGCATAACACATCTTGTCCACAAAATATAATTTCATCAATAAAAATTTCAGCTAATAAAGTACCTTTATTTTTTTTTGTCTTCAAATACAGATTGCTGTTGTCATTGGTTCTTGCAAATCCAATCTTTATCAAATAATTGTGCAATCTCTAATACCATGCTCTTGGTTCTTGCTCCAGTCCATATAGTGCATTGTGTAATCTACAAACCATGTTCCTCTTGCTTGGTTCAACAAATCCATCAGCTTGTTCAATGTACACTTCTTCTTCTAATATTCCACTTAGAAACGTTGACTTTACATCTGATAAAATCTAAAACCTTTGTAGGCTACATATGCAAGTAAGGTTCTGACTCCTTCCAATCTTGCAACTGGGGTGAATGTTTCTCCATAATCAATTCCTTCCTCTTGTGCATAACCCTTGCATACCAGTCTAGCTTTATTCCTTGTTACTTCTCCATGTTCTTTTAGCTTATTTTTGAATACCCACTTAGTACTAATGACATTTTTGTCATTTGGCCTAGGTACAAGTGTCTAAGTATTATTCTTTTCAATATGTTCAATTTCTTCATTCATGGATTGTATCCAGTCTTCATTCTCTAAGGCATCTTTTACTGTTTTAGGCTCAAAATCACATAACAAGCATGCACCATCTCTCAACTTACTTCTTGTCATAACTGCATAATCCTTTGATCCTATGATTTGATCAGGTTTGTGGTGCCTTCTCACATACTTTTCTAGAGTAGGTTCTTTCTTTGCTTCAGATTCATTATTCACATTCAATTCAAGTTGATTCTGTGTCTCGACATCTTCATCAGATAGCTCGGCAATTACCTCCTGTTGTCTGACAACCTCATTCTGTGACTCGGTAGGTGATATCTGTTGCTCGAAAACCTCATTCTCAGGTTCAAGTAATACATTAGAATCTTCTTCATCTAGATAGATAAATGATTTATAACTTTCAGGTTCCTATGTGCTTTCTGCTTCATTTCTTTCTGCATATTCATCAATTCTAACATTTGCACTTTCCACAATTTTGTTAGTGTTAAAATTTAAACACTTATATGCTTTACTTTTAGTTGAATATCCAAGAAATATGCCTTCCTCACCTTTAGCATCAAGTTTTATATTTTTGTTATCCTTCACTATGAAAAATTTGCTTCCAAAAACTTTGAAATATCTTACATTAGGTGCATATCCATACCATAGCTCATAAGGTGTAGCATTAGTACCTTTCTTGAATTGTACTCTGTTCAGAGTATAGACTGCTGTACTTATAGATTCTCTCCAATATTTCTATGCAAAAATTTTCTCCATCATTAGTGTTCTGGCACAGTCCATGATAGATCTATTTCTTCATTCACAAATACCATTTTGTGGTGGTGTCCTAGGTGCGGACATCTATCTTTTATACCTCGGTCATTGAAGAACATGTTAAATTCATTAGAAATAAACTCGCCTCCTCGGTTAGATCTCAAACATTTTAGACTTTTGCCTGTCTCCTTTTTAACTTTTGCCAAGTACCACTTAAATAACTTGAATGGATCAGATCTTTCCTTAAGAAACATAACAATCATCATTCTAGAGTAATCACCAACAAATAGAATAAAATATCTTTCTCCATAGTAACTTTTCTCACCAATGGGACCACAACGATCACTATGAACCAATTCCAAAATTTCCTAAGAAGTACGAGTCTTGCTTTTGAAACTAGATTTAGTCATTTTTCCCAATTGACATTGCTTACATATTGCATTTTTAAGTTTCTTTAACTTAGGCATCCCTCTAACCTTTTTCAATTTGCTTATGCTTACCAAGTTATCAAAGTTTACATGACACAACCTTTTATGCCATAACCAAACATCATTATATTATGCAAAAAAGTATGTCTCATTAGCTAAGTCTAGATAGAACAAGTTACCTTTTGTTTTCTCTCCACTTCCAACTAATTCTCCAGTGGCATCATAGATCTTTGCCTTCTTGTGATGGAATTCAACTCTGTAACTAGAAGTATTCAACTGTGCAACACTCAATAAATTATAGTTAAGATCATCAACCCAATATACATTATCACATCTGATCCTGTTAGTCAATTTAATTGATCCTTTCCCTTTAACAAGACATGGTGCATCATTACCAAATTTAACATAACTACCATTGCACTGATCCAAGGTTTCAAATTTATCCTTATCACCAGTCATGTGATGTGAACAACTAATGTCAATAATCCAATGATAACCTTTACTCATATAAGAAATTAATGCACTTTTCTCATCATCATCAGGATCATCTTTCATAGCAACATACACAACTTCTATATCATTTTTATCAAAATTATCAGATCCACTGTCAGAAGCTTCTTCAGCTATATAGAAAGATTTCTTACCTTTGTCTTTGTAATCCTTATACTTTCTAAAGTCTCGGTCATCCTTTCTATCTTTGTACTTGTTGTCTCTTCTTTCATCTTTGTCATTCTTATCAGGACATCTAGTAGCAATATGACCAACTTTGTTACATGAAAAACAAATGATAGGAAGTTTACATTTGAATTTTCCTTTTCCTCTAGATTGTCTTCTTGCCATAAGTGCCTCAAGTTCTTCTAGATCATCATCTGTAGTGCTGCTGTCACTGTTTACACATTTCTCTCCTTTCTTTGATCTATTAAGGACCAACTTGGATCTAAATGCAGAATCAATAGCTTGTGGAGTGTAATTATCAAAATTTGACATCTCAAATGTAGTAAGTCTTCCTACCAGACCTTCTAAAGTCAAATTGTTATTAGGATTACATCTTAATTCTTGAATAGAAGAGACTCTAATAGAATATACATGAAGAAGAGTCCTCAGTACCTTTCTCATAATGGTGTTATCATCAATGGTTCCATTATCTTCTCTAATAGCATTCACAACTTCTTTTATCCTACCACAATACTGAACTATATTTTCTCCTTCTTGCATTTTTTATTTCATCAAACTTACCTCTTAAACTTTTAGATTTGGCTCTTAGCACATTTGTATCTCCTCCATAGATGGTTGCTAGGGTATCCCACATATGGTTTGCATTTTTACAGTTCTTTATGTCTTCAAATTCAGGATAGCTAAGGGATGATGCGATCTCCAACATTGCTTGATTGTGTTCCTGCTTTTCTCTTAACTATTCAGCGGTGAGAGGTGTAGTAGGGACTACATAATCATGTTCAATATAGTGCTTAGCAGCATCACCAATACCAGCCAGATGCGATTTCATCAAACTCTACCATGCAGGGAAGTTATCCTTTTTCAACTTTGGTACCTCCTTTTTATACATCTTGATCTTTTTCTCCAATAAGCTTCAAACTATTTTGCAAGAGACCAAAGCTCTAATACCAATTGTTAGAATGAATTTAGAATAACTGAGAGGGGGGTGAATCAGTTATCGTGAGTTATAGATGTATCAATTGAAAATTTATAGCACTTTAAACAACTCAGATCTACTCGGCAACAACAACATAAATATGCAGTTTACTGTTCAAATGTAATCATCTTGTAGAAACTTAACAATAAAACACAACATAAACATTCACACAAGTTGACACCAGTATTTAACATGGAAACCCAAATTGGGAAAAACCACCAGTAACATGCTACCAAGTTTTCACTCTTCTGAAGTGAGCTCTTCTAGGAGCCAACCCTGTTAAAGGTTAAAAAACACATTGCTAAATGTGACTTGGTTAAAGGATTTAATCACCTGTCAGGAGTGGCCTTGTTAGAGGTCTTATAACATTCCACCTGAATGTCACCTTGCTCAAAGGATTTATACAATGACTGTTAGGTTAACCTGGTTAAAGGATTTTGACTGATACAATGGTTAGAAAGTAATCAGCTGGTGTGATCTAATACATACAACTTACTTTGCAAATCTCAATCCAATTCAGCTCTTATGCTAATTTACTAAGTGGCCTCCATTCTCATTTCAATCTTCAGATCTTCTTGGAAATCCGTCAAGCAATCACTTTTGCAACTCTCTGCTTCTCTGTTTAGCCTTCTTTGCTAGATCATGCCAATCATTCAATTAACCATGCAATCCTCTTGCATACACTTTTCACATACCTCACTTCTTGAATAGCCCCTTGAGGTTATCTTATACCTCTTCATCTAGGTAAAATAAATATTTTGCCGCTTAATCAAGATCGTAGATATTAGGTTAGGTCAGATCCAACAGATCTTTCCATCATTTACATTTAATTTACTTGTCCAAAGTAATCACTAATAAAATCTTGGATCCATGCATTAATTATGGTTCCTCATGCATTTAAATAGTGTGGACCAATCATTGTTATCCTTAATTAACTTTACATATCCCAATAAATTCAATTATGTCGGCCAGAGATCTCAAATCTCAACAATTACCAAAATACTACAGCTCGGCCAACACTGTGTTCTTCCACTCGGTCATCATTGTTTTCCTCGGAAATTTACTGGCACTCGGTCGACACTAAGAAATTATGCTTGACATACACTGGGGCTCGGTCGACACAAACTTTGCTCGGCATATACTGTTCCCAGTAAAATGACATCTTGACTTAGTGTTAAAGATAAACAATATATTAATTTGCCAATGTGCCAACTGATAAATTACCCTTGTAATTTCTCATAACTCAACCATTTCACTCGGTCTTCTTGTTATCCTTGGCTTCAAATATTCTTCAACAATCAATAGATATGGTACTCAAACAGATAGCAATAGTCTCACCAGTTAAGGTTTGACATCAATGAAAAAACAACAATTGTTTACATTATAGCTTTCCAACAATGATATGGTTATATCACCTATATTCAATATTTCAAACTTGTATGAATTCCATGAACCTGATGAAGAAGTGACAATACCAAGTGATTATCCTAAGAAGCAGATAGAATAAGTTGAAAATATTTTGAAACAAAGAATTTGCAGAAGTACAAGAGGAAAGGAATACATGGAATATCTGGTAAAGTGGAAGAACATACCAATTGAGGAATCATCTTGGATTTCTCAATGTAAGTTGGATTCATTTCAGGTTGGACTTGATACATGATTCGGGGAATCATTTATATTAACCCAAGGTTTTTGATGCAGGATAATCTTGGGCATTGTCAATCCTGCTCAACCAAAAATATGTTTTTTTTTGTTCTTTAGTTTGTTTGGGAGTTGCTCGGGAATTTACCTGTTGCTCGGGTTTTGTCGCTTGGACATGCTTGTTCCTGTTGCTTGGGTTCTGTCACTTGGGCATGCTTGTTTTTGTTGCTTGGGCATGCCTATTTATTTTCCTATTTCTCAAGTTTCTCTTCTTACACTCAAGTTTTGTTTCCTGTTTCTCAGGGTGTTCTTTTCCCGAGGCATTCTATTTCTTAGTCAACCTTTGCCCAAGATGTTTATTTTGGAGTTGGATCTGGTGGCTGACTTCTTCAGTTAATTTTCATGACTTAATTAATTTGGGGTCTCTCATTGGGATATGTGTGGACCTAAATCTTGGTCTCACTTATGGATTTGAGTGCTGACCTCTCTATTCGACTCTTGTATATAGTTGTTTCTATGTTCTTAGTTTAGAGGTAGTGCTAGGTAGTTCTTGAGTAGGATTTTGATATTAGTTTTAGAGGATAGAAGATTAAGTATTGAATTATCTAGAAGGTAGGTCTGTGACCTCGCATGTATGAAGATGAATCTGTAATTCATTGAATGTGAGCCCAACATGTAATGAATTTGATCAATTAATAAAAGGGATCTTTGCTGTTTCTTCTCTCACTATGTTGTTTTGGCTTCTGCATTGTTTTTGAGAGCTGGTTTGGTAGTTGGGAGAGCCTTTGGCCCCATCTCCTTACCCTCCTTGCACCAATAATCAATCGGTTAAATCCAAGAAATAGTATCATGAAGAACAACAACTATCGATAGAGAATTAACAATATTTCACAAATTACTCCACAAAAAGAAGTGCTATAATAGAATAGATTCTATGATCAATAAGGAAATTTTTTTTTGACCACTCCTTCCTAACATCTCTATAGATCGACCACTCACCAAATCTCAAAAAACTACCTAGAACCAAAAACTCCTTCAAACATCCAGTCATAGAATTCAACATAACTTGAGCACGGTAACTCCAAATGAGTTTCTATCATATGAAAAGCTTCCTAATGACACCATGAACAACATATCACAACCACACCTTCTGAAGATACACATAACTTCACTGAGCCAACAATCACCCAACCAATGACCAAGAACAACAATAAACATAAAAAACTGGTACAAGAGTCCACCAGAACACCAATTGTTTTTGGATGATGCAAGATTACCAAGGACCCAAGATGCTCCTACATCAATTTGGATAATTCATTTCAAATAAATTTGTAAGGTAATTTTTCAAGTTTGGAAATGGTTTGTTGGTCTTTACGTACCTTTGAGTTGGTACATGAGGGAGATGATTTGTAGAGTTTTGTGTCATCTAATATTTGCACCTAATTTTCCTATCCTTCACACTTTGATGAATTATTTCACATTGCAAAATATCCACTATTGAGTTGGCTTACCCCCATTGCATTTATTGTTGTTTATGGTAATTTGTACCAACATGACTTCCCTAACCATTGCTTGAGTTGGTATTTATTTGGAAATAGTGGTTTTATTTTTCCATTCTTCTAAGTGCTAATTTAGAAGGTATGCTATAGTAGTGTCTCTTTCATTAGCTTATTGCTCTGTTTTCCTGTGGGGGTGCTTTGGTGCTTCTCTATACAATGGAATATCGTGATCAACTACCACAATTTCTATGGGAAGTCTCAGGGGAATGTGAATATAACACAGAGAATTTTCGATTGGTTTCTAACATGTCTTGTGTACACCTTGAGGTGGTTGTGCATACATTGTGGGGGTGTATTAGCTTTAATGCCACTCTTCAATATTACACACTAAAATTGCATTTTGGTTAAGTTTACTACTCTTATGGATCTCATTTTATATGTAAATTATTTCTTTCAAATGACTATTAAGTTGTTGTCATAACCCAAAATATTTGGCATCCTAAATTAGTGGAACTAAGAGACAGTGGGAATTTAATGCGGGAAACAAAACTATAAATAAACTTACCTTTGCATCCTTAAAGGGCGGCATGCAAGGCTCACCAGGGGAGGAAAAAAATACATGGTGACTATTCCCTGTGGATAGGAGATGAAACGAAGGGAGGTATAGGCTATGGATTAGGAAGAGGCTTTAGAAAAATTTGAGCCGATGAAATTGACAGGTGTCTGCAACCTTTACCAGTATCTTTCCTACCTACGCCATGATAGGAGATTTATAATAATGAGTCAGTGTCTCTGAATTTTTTTACCTTCAGTTTGGAGTTTTCATGTTGGCGTCTGGTGGTGGGTTGTTGGATTTGATGTCGGGTGCAAGAACAACTTGTATTTTTTTGGCCTTCTCTCCTTCATTTTTATTTTTGATCTCAGGATTGAGGTATGTTGTCCATAATCGATTGTATCTTCGGTTAATGTTTTTACAAGCTACAATTTTTGTTTCCATGTCTATGTTTTGACATATCTACAAAATCATAGTGAATGGTACTCTAGTCTATAATAATTCTACTAGGAAATGATGCAAATTTGAAATGTGTATATAACAGATGGAATGACACATTATAAGGGAGGGGGAATATTGTCTGAGAGAGGTAATCTAACCTTGTAAAACTATAAGGTGGTAATGGAATTCACACACTCACCTAGAATTTGTCTTTGAGATGATTACTTGATGCTTGTACATGTTTACTTTACCTTGTGCTTGTTTTCAATGTGCACCTACATTACATTTGAGAATTATTTTTTTGAATATGTGTGTTACTTCTACTAAAATGTTTACAAATTCAGAGAATGGAATCAATTAAGAAATGCTAAATTCTAGATTTTAGTTTTAGTAAGAAATGTTATCTTCTGGTTACACACTTTTGTATGTCTTGAATACTTATTAACGTAGGTAATTATTATGTGATTCTTGTATCTTAAATCTTGATGGTTCAAGAAGTGAATTAATTGAAACATCAAGGACGATGTTCTTTCTAAGGGGGGAAGGATGTCATAACCCAAAATATCTGGCATCCTAAATTAGTGGAACTAAGAGAGAGTTGGCATCCTAAATTAGTGACACTAAGAGAGAGTGGGATTTAATTGCGGGAAACAAAACTGTAAATAAGCTTACCTTTGCATCCTTAAAGGGCGGCATGCAAGACTCACCGGGGAGGAAAAAAAAATGCATGGTGACTATTTCCTGAGGATATGAGATAGAATGAAGGGAGGTACAAGCTATGGATTTGGAAGAGGCTTTAGAAACTTTTGAGCCAATGAAATTGAAAGGTGTCTGCAACCTTTACCAGTATCTTTCCTACCTATGCCATGATAGGAGATTTATAATAATGAGTTGGCGTCTCTAAATTTTTTTACCTTCAGTTTGGATTTTGCATGTTGGCATCTGGTGGTGGGTTGTTGGATTTTCTTCCGAGTGCAAGAACAACTTGTATTTTTTTGGTCTTCTCTCCTTCATTTTTATTTTTGATCTCAGGATTGAGGTATGTTGTCCATAATCGATTGTTTCTTCGGTTAATATTTTTCAAAGCTACAATTGTTTTTTTCATGTCTATGTTCTGGCATCTCTACAAAATCTTAGTGAATGGTACTCTAGTCTATAATAATTCTATAAGGAAATGTTGCAAATTTGAAATCTTGAATTCCAGTTTTTTTTTCCCACAAATATAGTTACTGTATATTTTCTCTTATGGCTGTCTATGGTTGATCTCTGATCTCTCATCCATTTTTATAGTCTACATTGGATTGGGCTTCTCTTATGTATCATGGATAAGTTTTTACCTGTAGCATCTAACCCTGGTCAATGTTTTGGCTTTTTATCGTTGTATATGACAGATACAAGTTGAATTTTGATCAGGGTTTGTAAGTGCTTTTGGTTGATGCTACAAATATTTATGAGATAATTTTATTTAAGTCTTTTCATGGTGAATTTGTCTGAGGGCTGCATAGGAATTTTTATCTATGTGTATCTGAGCCTTGATGTCACATCTTTCCTTGTTATTCTCTAACATGTATTTTGAGCTTTATGTTGTTTGGGGGTGCCGCGACTTTGGGGTATAGTATTCACAAGAACTAGATGTCTGCATACCTTTGTTTGAAAACCATTATAAGGTTTTAATTAAACCTTTACATTCATTCATTTTTGTGGTCCCTGGATAGGTTTCCATTAGATAGTGTGACATAATCAGATAGTGCAAATGGGGAAATCACAAAATATTTAAACTGAAACTTCAGGATTGGATATGAAAAACACACAAGATAAGGAAATCAATTTTCTTTATTAATGATTCCCCTTATGCATCGATTTAAAATGAAATTATGTGAAGTGTAATAAAAACAAACAAACAAGTGTATAGGAAGGAACATGTCGTTCTCAAATAGTATTAAAATAATGGCGTTTCAGCTAAGAAATAAGGGAGCAAAGGCTTAATATTTTATTTTAAATCAGAACTCACTCACAGTTAGTGATTGTGGAAGAGTTATTTTCTACATGGCTTGAATAATTAAGTTCCATTTTTATTCTAATTGTTAGATGGCATGAATTATTAAGTTACATTTTGTATGCTGAATGTAATGAAGTTTGATAGTCTTTGGTTTCGGTTGAATCCTTTTGTCAAACTAGAATGAAGCACTCATGTCTGTATGCTTTCTTAAAATATTTAATGCATTTGAAATACTAATGTGAAGGTACTTTTCATATGTGATAGAGTGATGTCTTTCACATTGCAATTGGAATGCCATAAGATTGTGCTTAATTCTCCTTACTATAAGAAAGATTTGAGAAGACCCCAAAATAACTCTAGAATGCTCTTTTACCGAGTTGTGTGATCATATGTGTTCCTGTCTTCTCTTGTGAAGAGGTTGTACTCATGTATGCATGCATGTATTCTTGTTGTGAATGAGAAGAATGTATGTTAAACTTAGATTCGTTGAGATAAATGTTATTAAGTTGGAACGAAGACCTTGAAATTTTTGTATCATGCTAGGAAAAGATCATTAATTCTAAGTTAACATATATGATATGATAAAAATCCCTCAATGACCTGAGTGTGTACCTTAATGAAAGAGGAAAGAAAATTCAATTTAAAATTCAGACAGTTAAGAGAATGATGATTGTTTATCTAATATGGTTAAGAATTGCGTAAACTACTAATACATATATGTATTCTTGAGTGTGCTTATTATTTGGAAAAATTTGTGTTACTCCTACTACAAAAAACAAAAAAATATAAAAGTTGAATCTTAATGAGAGTATATATGGAGGAAAAATTGACTTGAAAATTTATTAGACTTATAAACATGTTCTTCCATCTATTCATTTGATATATGATTATACTTTCTGAATATGTTGAATTTCCATGAATACCTTGAAGTAAAGTATACATTTTTACCTATTTTTGCATTATTTAGTTTTCTCCATGAACTAGTATGAAACCAAGTTATGCTTACCATTTGAACTTGACATGATTTGATAGTTAATGGGAGAATTTTACTTATGTTCTTTATGTATGTTGAATACACCCATGAAACATGTTGTACTATGCAATAAGTAAGAATATTGCAACACATTATCCATATTTGTGAAATGGAATAAGTTTTTATTTAGAAATGCTTTTGGAAGTGCATGGTGTGGTTATTGTAATTTGAATAAGAATGTTCTTGTTAGAAAATTCCATTACTTTAGTCAATTTTAATTTGTTTGACTATTTCTAGCTGGGCTGGGTATCTTTCATGTTAGGAAAGATTCCGGGGAAGCATAACTACTTCTTGGTAGGGTGGAAACACACTCCCACAATATTCTCACCCTTATGTTTGTTTGTATCAGGTCTCTGGAGCTCTTGTCAGGAAATTTATCATATATAGCATGTTATGGTTCTTTATATTGACCATTGGTCTATTATATTTATATTTTCTCTCTTATGTCAGACAGTTGATGACTCTTGTAAACCTTTGTTTCTTTGTAAGATAAGTTCTCGTGTTTGTAGCACTTCGATATTTTGGTCGAAGTATCTCTTTTATATTTGTTATTTTGACAAGTTGGTCAAATACTGTTAATGTCTTTAATGTTTTATGATATGTGATGTATTGGGTGTTTTCAATAGTTGGTCGACACTCTTCTTTATTATGGACTCATGTGTCACATAATCTGTTTGACAGTCTTTGGTCGAACCTTGTTTTATTTCTTTGAATTTAAGGAAAATATTTTATTTTTTTCATCTTGTACATTCTATGTTTGACTTAGTTGACCGACTCTTATGTTTTGTAGATATTTCTGATGTGGCACAAGTTGTTATAAGATCAGTCTTTACATATGGTATCAAAGATCTTGGTTCCACTCTAGGGCCTTGATTTTTCTATGCTTAGTTTTGACCCTTAGTCGCATAAACTGTCAATCAACTTATGCTTGGAATATGAATGTAGGTGTTAGTTCCTTGGGTAGATGGTTGAGTCTCCCAGTTATTGTTACTCCTGAAAGGTTAGGAAAGGATGTCTCTTTCTTTGAGTTATAGAAGAGGAAATAGTCACTTCAAGGACCTTACCTTTTTTGTGTGTGAGGCTACTTGTTTGTCATTTCTTTCTCGTTAAAATATAAAAGATGCAACCTTCCTGAAATTCTTGGTAAATTGTGTACCTCAAATTGATGTGATTACATTTGTGTATGAAATTGAATAATTTATATTGAGTGAGAAAATATGAAATATTTTGGGTGATAGTGATGCACTTAAGTTAAATGTCTATTTTCTTTGCGTGTGTGAAGCAAGAAAGACGATAAACCTCTTTGATTTAATTGTGTAGTTAACTAATGATTAACTTTCGCACTAGGATATGAGTGAAATTATCCTAGCATGCTATGTATGAAAATAAAATACTTGGAAAGTTAGTAACTGTATTTGCATGTTCCATCTTGCATTTAGAATTGCATAAGGCCTGAGAAAGGAAAATTGAAAGACTTAAAAATTTTATGTTAAATGAACAAATAGAATGTACCATTACATTGTCATGTAATCTATGAGATAAATATTTTCTAGATGTGTGGTCATGTTCTTTGGCACACCTTAAATGCAAGGTGTTGTGTAGCTTCTACTCCCTCTTTGTGGCTAGTGATAGTCACTTTGTAGATGTGAATTGGTTTTCATTTGGTTATGTTATTTTCGACTTTGAAAGTGATGAAGGACTAGATTGAATTTTTTAAAGTTTTCTTGTCACTACCTAGCCATTAAATTTTGTGTATTTACCAAATGTGGTTCTTGTTCACATTTATTTCTATTGATTTTGCACATCTTTGAGATTTTGAGTTGAAATTTGTGAACTTTGATTTTGAGATTTCTTATGATCTGGAGGTGGCTAGGATGTGTGTTCTTTGTTGCTAGTCCTGTGATGTGAAGTGATGTTCTCTATCATGTTCAGTGTGGAATATTGATAGAATGTATAAGGGAGTAGATTGTGAAGAGCATACCATTCTTATTATTGTATTTATATTTTGTTTGAAATATTTTTTATCATTTATGAAATGTTAAAGAACATTAGAATGCACATGAATGTAAATAGTAGATATGCATTGCATGCAATAATAAACATTGATCTATATGAATTTGATGTAAGTTTTTGATGCTATGAGGAGAATTGCATGGATATCCTTGAGATGATAGAATCCATGACAAAAGTACAATTTATGAATCTAATATGATATTAATAGCACATGGGTAATGATTCATGAGACATTATGTGAAATTATACTTGAGGTGTTTTAACTTGATGTTCGACGAGTAGGTTGACATTTCTTGATGATAGAGGAATATAATTATTTTTGTAATAATACACTATGGGTGTTCTTGATAGAATGGTAAACACCTCCTACTTCTTATGTATTACATTTTATTTGATCATATGGCTCAAAATATGTGATTTCCTATAATGTATGTGAATGTTCATGATGAAAAGCATGATTCTTGAATACTTGACTGTTTGTGTGATTTCCACGTATCGGATTGGTACATTATTGTATGAAAAGGGAATATATAATATGCATGAGTTGCATAGTTTTAATTAATATATGAGAGAATTGGAAATCTTACCTTCCGGTGATGGGTGGGAATGTGGGCGAAACAGCGAAGGGTAGAAGTGATATTTCCTTTTTCACTCTACCTACCGGTAGAAGACTGGTATTAAAATTTTGGCCAAAGCTATGTAGCACATGATTTCTTAAATGTGTATGCCTATGTTTCATCTACCTGCCACATCCATGATTAGTTCTACTTAGAGATATGTGGAAAGTAGTTAGTTTCATGGCTGCACCAGATACCCCTTGCCTTTTGTATTTTATAGGCTGCAGGGTTGGGAATTTTGTGAGGAGGTAGAATCCCAAGGAAGTGTAAGGCTTTGTGGTTGGGTGGAAAAGTGCCCTGAACCACACTCCCATCTCGATATTTGTAGATGGACAGGTGTCTGATGGCTTAGGAGACCAGAGCATTAAGAATGGACAGTTATCCGATGGCATACATGATTACTTGTTTTGAGATTTTTGGTTTATTAGTCTATAGCGATTGACCGAATATGACTATGAAATCAACATTGGAGAACTTTTAGCATGTTTTTCTTATGTGGAATTTTATTGGATTAGGTTTAGTCCTTTTTTCTTTATTAGTCTATAGCGATTGACCGACTATGACTATGGAATCGACATTAGAGAAATTTTAGCATGTTTTTCTTATGTGGCATTTTATTGGATTAGTTTCAGTCTTTACTTATGTATCTTGTTACCTGATTGACCTTAATGATATTTCTCTTGATGTACACTCTTGATGTATGACTCTCTTGATGTATTTAATTTTATGTAATGAGGAATTATCATGATGTATTGGGATGCTTTGCCTGGATTAAGCACAGTTACATGGATGAAATTATGAATGTTTATTTATGTTAAGACTTAAAATTTTCTTGACTCACATGTCTTTCAGATGAAAACATATTTGTTATGATGAAATGTGTTAAAATTTTCTTTTGAAATTGTTGTGACGAGATGGGCATGAGGGCCTAGGTCACATAAATGGAAAAATGGATCCACTAACCTTAATAGATGAATTGTGAGTATGGATGGATGATTTTATCATTTAGTGAGTACCACTTGTTAGATGGTATGTATGAATGATTTAATTACTTATGATCAAGTTATGAACTAGAGCTTATTTTAATTGAAAATTTACATATTTCAAATGATTATTTCAACTCTTGAATGTAGAACATTCAAACTTTTCTTCTATGAAGTATTGAAATTATGTTTGAGCTAAAACAAAATATTATGAGTGTGTATATATAAGAGTGTACAAGGAATGTGGATAAAAGGCACTCAATAACATGCTCAATTCATTATGACATCACGGTATGGTAAAGTAAGCATAGGTATGTGTGTGATTTGTTTCTACTTTAAGGATATTATGTAAGTTATTTCCGAAAGCATTGAGATAAGGGAATGTTAAATTTTTCATTTTTGCCATGATAGCGATATGAACTGATTCTTTCATGTTGTTCCTGTGTATATAACAGATGGAACGACACATTATAAGGGAGGGGGAATATTGTCTGAGAGAGGTAATCTAACCTTGTAAAACTGTAAGGTGGTAATAGAATTCACACTCACTTAGAATTTGTATGGTGTTTGCAAGAACTAGATGTCTGCATACCTTTGTTTGAAAACCATTATAATATTTTAATTAAACCTTTACGTTCATTCATTTTTGTGGTCCTTGGATAGGTCTCGATTAGATAGTGTGACATAATCAGATAGTGCACATGGGGAAATCACAAAAGATTTAAACTGAAACTTCAGGATTGGATATGAAAAACACACAAGATAAGGAAATCAATTTTCTTTAGTAATGATTCCCCTTATGCATCAATTTAGAATGAAATTATCCGAAGTGTAATACAAAAAAACAAACAAGTGTATAGGAAGGAACATGTCATTCTCAAACAATATTAAAATAATGGTATTTCAGCTAAGAAATAAGGGAGCAAAGGCTTAATATTTTATTTTAAATCGGAACTCACTCACAGTTAGTGATCGTGGAAGAGTTATTTTCTACACGAATTGAATACTTAAGTTCCATTTGTATTCTAATTGTTAGATGACATGATTTATTAATTTACATTTTGTATGCTGAATGCAATGATGTTTGATAGTCTCTGGTTTTGGTTGAATCCTTTTGTCAAACCAGGATGATGCACTCATGTCTGTATGTTTTCTTAAATTATTTAGTGCATTTGAAATACTGATGTGAAGGTACTTTTCATATGTGATAGAGTGACATCTTTCACATAGCAATTGGAATGCCATAAGATTGTGCTTAATTATCCTTACTATAAGAAATATTTGAGAAGAGCCCAGACTAACTCTAGAATGCTCTTTTACCAAGTTGTGTGATCATATGTGTTCTCGCTTCTCTTGTGAAGAGGTTGTACTCATGTATGCATGAATTTATTCTTGTTGTGAATGAGAAGAATGTATGTTAAACTTATATTATTCGAGATAAATGTTATTAAGGTGGAACTAAGACCTTGAATTTTTTTTATCATGCTAGGAAAAGATCATAAATTCTAAGTTGACATATATGATATGATAAAAATCCATCAATGACCTGAGTGTGTATCTTAATGAAAGATGAAATAAAATTTGATTTAAAATTCAAACAGTCAAGATAATGATGATTGTTTATTTGATATGGTTAAGAATTTCATAGACTACTAATACATATATGTATTCTTGAGTGTGCTTAGTATTTGGGAAAATTTGTGTTACTCTTGCTACAAAAAACAAAAAAAATGTAAAAGGAAAATCTTAATGAGAGGATATATGGAAGAAAACTTGACTTGAAAATTTCTTAGACTTATAAACATGTTTTGCTTGCTATTCATTTGATATATGATTATACTTCCTGAATGTGTTGAATTTCCATGAATTGCTTGAAGTGAAGTATACATTTTTACCTATTTATGCATTCTTTAGTTTTCTCCATGAACTAGTATGAAACCAAGTTATGCTTACCATTTGAACCAGATACATATTGGTGAAACTTTGAATTTGACATGATTTTATAGTTAATGGGAGAATTTTAATTATGTTCTTTATGCATGTTGAATACACCCATGAAACATGTACTTGTAGTATGCAATAAGTAAGAATCTTGCACAACATTATCCATATTTGTAAAATGGAATCAGTTTTTATTTAGAAATGATTTTGGAAGTGCATGGTGTGGTTATTGTAATTTGAATAAGGATGTTCTTGTCACACAATTCCATTACTTCAGTCAGTTTTAATTTGTTAGACTATTTATAGATGGGCTGGGTATCTTTCATATTAGGAAATATTCTGGGGAAGCATAACTGCTTCGTGATAAGGTGGAAACACACTCCCACAATATTCTCGCCCTGATGTTTGTTTGTAACAGGTCACTAGAGCTCCTGTCAGGAAATTCATCATGTATAATATTTTATGGTTCTTTATATCGACCATTGGTCTATTATATTTATATTTTCTCTCTTATGTCAGATAGTCGATGACTCTTGTAATTATTTGTTTCCTTGTAAGATAAGTTCTCATGTTTGTAGCACTTCGACAGTTTGGTCGAAGTCTCTGTTTTGTATTTTTTATTTCGACAAGTTGGTCAAATTCTGTTACTGTCTTTAATGTTTTATGACGTGATGTATTGGGTGTTTTTGACAGTTGGTCGACACTCTTCTTTATTATGGACTCATGTGTCGCATAATCTGTTTGGTCGAACCTTGTTTTATTTCTTTAAATTTAAGGAAAATCTTTTATTTTTGTCGTATTGTATATTCAATGTTTGACTTAGTTGACCAACTCTTTTTGTTTTGTGGATATTTTCCGATGTGACACAAGTTGTCGTAAGATTAGTCTTTACAGTTGTTAAATCCAAAAATTTATGATGAAGATATGTTAAAAATACCATTGTAGTTAGAAAAACTTGAAAATGACTATTTTCCTATTGCTGTGATTATGGATTTTTCTATTTCTATGGCTAACAATTTCTTTCAAGATGTTTTGGCTCTTGTTAAAAATATTATGCAGGATGGTGGCATAAAAGACATCATTGGAGAATTTAGGAGGATTATGCACACAGTTGATTGCAATGTTACTTCTGCCGATAATTTTTTACATAAAAAGTATATGAGGATAACATTCATATGGTTGTTGTAGGCAACAACATTTTGTTTTATGTTTGACATTTCTTTTAGCATTTTTTAAATTTGTTAGAATAAATTATAGGTAGTTGCACTTTATTAGAGTAGTATTGATCGATTAAAGTAGTTTATAATATTTTAGTTTTTCCTAATTTTATAAAATTTAAATGTTTTATAGAAATAGGTTTTTATTTAGTTTTTATTAATAAGAAAATTTCAAAAGATTTTTTGCAATTCTTATTGTAAGAAATAATGTTATTATCAAAATTATTGGTGTGTAATATTTTTAAATTTGTAATGTTGTGAATATTTTTAATTTTAGATACTTAAAAAAATTATTAGCTTTATAATTAGGACAATATTATCATTGTATATCATTTTGGTAACAATTTAAATTCTACAAATTCATAACATTTCTTGACAATATTTGATGGGGAGTGCTAAATTCTAAGAGATTTATTTCTCTTTCCAAGACCCTTACTTTGGTATTCTTAGGGCTTCTAACACTACCCTAACCAGAGGAAAACTCTATGATCCCCTATCTCCTTTAGAACTCTCCACCAACTTCAAACTCCCTTCAAGTCCTCCTTTCAACAATGCACCCATAAGCTTATTCTAGCCAATTCCTCCCCAATCTGAGCTTGGAAATAGAAATGGGATTCCTAACCATTCCTAGGTCACTTTCAACTTATTTTGATCCACTTTGATGGATCCCTTCATTAGGTTTCAATTGGGTTCCTAGTTTTTAGATTTTGAGGCCTTGTAGCCTTTTTGGTCAATTAGGCCTCCTAGAAACTAGCCTTCTTGGATTTATTCACAAATCCCCTTAAAAACCCTCCAAATAAACTATGGATTTTTTTTAGGTCTATCCTAGACTGTAGGATTTTCAAGGTTTTAGACCCTCACCCTGTCCGTACATTGGACTTTCACCGAACCCCTATTTTTAAGGGTTTTAGGAGCATGTTTACCAGTCTGGTTTCTTTGTCTTTAATGGACTCTCTAAGAAACTCCCCCAATCTTCTCCTTTCATACAGTAATCAAGGAAAAAATCCTCCACATTCTCCCACCATTTATTGGTTCAATCCAATCCATCTAGCATCTTTCCATGCTATTGTTCTGCACAAGCCTCTACCCAGAATGCAACTGCACTCGCCTAGGGATTGTTAGAAAAAATAGCTCCCCTATAAGAAATGAATTTACAGACCATATACACACTATAAAAAAGGTCCCCTACTTGATCCCAAGTGGCCATAGCTTTCCAACCATGGGAAGTCAAGTGGGGTTCATATTTTACATGATTCGTCTAGAATAAGACAATGAACCAGTAAAACACAAATAATTTACAAATTGATAAGAAAGAACACTAAGAAAATAAAATAATGCCATAGAGAACAAATAAATAACACAAAACACAATATCAATGCATTAATTCAGTCCATTCAATCCATTAAAGTATTGGATGATGGCTCTGTCAACAAAATACAGTCAAATTCTCTCCTTCTCAACACACAGTCCATACACAATAACAACCAACTACCATATTAGGGTTTTCTTGACCTTATATATCATATTCCCACATTTTTGGACCCTCATGTCAGGATTTGGGCACCATTAAAGCCATTTCCTAGTTTTTAGGAAATGTTGTCATGACAACTTTGCAAAGTTGTCATGAGCAACATTTACATCTTTTGCACAAATGACAACCTACTACTTCCAATGGCCCAATTCGATCCTAAACCACTTAATATGACCTTAAAACAGTCAAAAACATCATAATCATAGGTGCCACTCCAACTCTTTTAGTCTGATAATATAATCTTGCATATTTTCATAGCACATATGTTGCCTTTTCTTCTCTTTACTTCTTTGTGATAGGTTTTTGCATGCAGGTGTTCTTTGGGTTATGTGGATTTGTATTTCTCAAATCCTACATGGTATCAGAGCTCCAGATCTTCATGAGAGATTTGGCCCTGTTCTTTAAATTTGTGTTTTTGAGAGGTTCTTATCTCAGAGTTTAGTGGTTTTTGGGAGAATTTTTTGTTTGGAGTAGTTTGAGGAAAAAATGACATCTAGGTTGTGTCCGAAATGTCCCCAAAACCCCTATTTTCATATAAGGCACATCTTATTTGGACATAGTTGAAATTTGGGCCCTATTTTTTCTTGGCACGCTTTATGAGGCAAAAATTTGCCTCAATTTCATTTTTGCCTTGATTTCCATGCCACCTCAATTTTTGTGCTATCTCAATTTTTGCATGACCTCGATTTCCATTCCACAACATTTTTTGTGCCGCCTAGTTGCATGGAGGAGAGAGAAAATGACAACCCTATATTTTTTTTAATATTTAAAAAAAAAAAAATATAAAGTTTTTTTATGTTTTTTTTCTTCAATAAAAAGAAAAAATTCTATTTTTTTAATTATTTTTTTTCCAAAAAAAACAATTGTTGTTTTTATTGTTTTTTTCATTAAAAAAATAATATTTTTTTTTTCTGCCATTTTGGTGGGAAATCTGGAGGCAGGCCAGATTTTCCAGTTTAGCAGGGCTTCACCGTTTTTGGCTGAGGTTTCATGAGGTTCACTTCTGTTTTGACCTCCTGGCGATTTTTTGCTCATATCTGGAGCAAACAGAGGCTGATTTTTGACTTCCTTATATCGCCAAAAATCTGTTTTCAAGATGGACGCCTTTCTGGAGGTCAGATTTTCTGATTTTTCCATCTTTCAGGTATTTTTGCCTGTCAAATTCAGTGATCTATTTTGCACTCTAGGAGCCATATCTTTCTCTTTTCAACTCCATTTTTTGACTTTCACATGGCGTCAAAAAGCTGGTTCTGTCCTCTTTCTTCTTCTATGGGTCTTACACCTAGATTCTGCTCCATGTATCTATGTATTTAGTTTTTTTCTTTATGATATTCTGGTAGATATCTTGGATGTTTCAGGTCCTGGGATCATTTCCTTCCCTGAACATTGTATACACCTTTTTCTGTAGCTTTCTTTTGCAAATGCACTGAGATAAAGTGTCATTTGATGCATGCTTGGGGTTTGATTGTACTCGCATTATATTATAAAGTGCCATGGGGGGGGGGGGGGGGGTTTGATGTTTTCTTTCTTTGCCATCTACCTTTTTCAAGTGAGTGTCCCTTTATGGTTTCCCATTTAGAGTTTCGATATCCTTTTATAAGGGTTCCCTCTTTGTAAATTATATTCCATGGTTATTAATTAATTGAGGATGTTATTGCATTAAGAATTTTTTCTACATTGTTTGCACAATATGTTTCCTCTTCAATCGATCTGTGATTTTTGGCCTCCATAGCTTTTTTGCTTCTCTTTCTATGACAGGTTTGCATGCAGGTGATTCTTGGGAGCTGTGGGTTGATAGTTTTCATCAACTCCAATATGGTCAACCTTTGACCCCTTGGTTGACTTTCTAGGACTTAAACCCCTAGATCCTATTTTATCACATCAAACACTAAACCCTAATCACTCCTACCACTAGACACACAAAAAACACACTCGGGAATTCATATTTAGTCCTTATTAAATTTGGTTGTTTGCCAAACCAACCTAGAAACCAAAATATTTTGAAGATCTATATAAGACCTTAAGGTGCTCATGCACCATCCTCCCCCTAAAACAAGAAAATAAAGGTATCTTTGGTGTGATGAACTCCATGCTTATGCCATGCTTCTTAAAGTCCCCCTCTTCTATCAATGTAGCCTCTGACTCAGGTTGGTGTTCCCATTTCACCAAGTGTTCCATGTAGACTTTCTTCCTTGTCTTCTTCTTCACCCTTGAATCCAAAATTATTTCCACTTATGGCTTAGCTTGAATACGTACTCTGAGTTCTTCCACATCCTTAGTTACCTCTATACTATAATCTTCCTCATCTATGTCTGGTCCTTTGTAGGGAATCAAGTCCTTCACATTGAAAATGGGGGAAATAGACATATCCTTTGGTAGATCTATCTTGTAGGCATTGGAACCATACTTAGCCAATACCTTACAAGGTCCAATCCTCTTCATCTGTATTTTTCTTGGTATTCCCTTCTATAGTTTATTCTTGTTCAAATATACCATCACCAAGTCTCCTACCTGAAATTGTAGATCTCTCCTTCCTTCATCTTTCTTAGCCTTCAACTTCTGATTGGCCTCTATTAGAGTCTTCTTCACTTATTTATGAACTTATCTCATTGAATATGCAAAATCATCTGCATGTCCACTCATTCCTTCATATCATTTTAAGACCTTGAGCTCCAGTACACCCCTTGGATGAATACCATATATAATCTCAAATGGACTCTTACTAGTAGTTCTATTTGTGCTATCATTGTAGGCAAATTCGGCCTATGGGATGACTTTCTCCCAACCTTGCTCATAATATTTTGTCAAACCTCTTAGAAAGTTTCCAAGAACCCTATTTATTACCTCTACCTAACCTTTCATTTGAGGATGATATGCAAAGCTATTAGACAATTTAGTTCCTAGTATTTTCCATAGGGTCTTCCAAAAGTGCCACATAAACTTCACATCTCTGTCTGCAACTATACTTATTGGTAAGCCATGGATCCTCACTATCTCCTTGAAGAAAAGATGGGCAATTTGACTGGCATCATGTGTTTTTTTACATGGGTTGAAATGAATCATTTTACTGAATCTGTCCACTACCAAAAACACACTATCTAGACCAATTGGAGTCCTAGGTAATCTCACTATTAAATTGATACTTATGCACTCCAATGATCTATTTGGGATGGTAAATGGATGGTAAAGACCTACATTTGATGATGTCCCCTTTGTCTTCTGACATACTCCACACTGCTCCACATACCTTCTTACATATTTCTGCATCTTGGGCCACCAATAGTATCTCTCCACTAAGTCTAGGGTCTTGTTCAACCCAAAGTGTCCACTCAAATTTCCATTGTTATCTTGGATGAGGTTCTCCCTCATGGAACCCCTTGGTACACATAGTTTCTTCCCTTTAAACAACAATCCATTCTGTAAGGTATAGTTTGTAAACTCACTATGAAAGTGATTCTCAAAATCAATATACACCTTATAGATCTCTGAGAATTCTAAATCTCCTTCATAAAGGTCTTTGAAACCTTCAATCCCTGTACTTTGCAAATGAATCTCCTACTAAGGGCATCTTCTATTTTTTTATTCACTCCCTTTTTGTGCTTGATAGTAAAAGTGTATGACTATAGAAACTCTATCCATTTTATATGCCTCAAGCTAAGCTTCTCCTATGCATTTATATAGCTCAAAGCCTGGTTATCAGTATGGTTATCAGTATATACTATAAATTCATTTGGAAATAAGTAGTGCCTCCACTTCTTTAGAGCTTTCACCAATGCATAAAGCTCTAGATCATAGGATGAGTACTTAGATTTTTCTTCATTAAGCCTTTCACTAAAGAAAGCTACTGGTCTTCCTTCCTGACTTAGGACTATACCCATTGCTATGTTACTAGCATCAAATTCCACTATAAATAACTTGTCAAAGCTTGGTAAAACCAATATTGGTTGGGTGACTATCTCTTTTTTCAATCTCTCAAATCCTTCATTAGCTTGCTTGGCCCATACAAATTTTGTCTTCATTCCACCCTTAATGGTATCTAGGATAGGTGCACAAATTCCACTGAATCTCCTAACAAAATTCCTATAGAATTGGGATAACCCATGGAAGCTTTCGACTTCAGTCCCTGTCTTAGGAGTAGGCCAACTTAATATGGCTTCCACTTTTCTCTTTTCCATCTTCAAGTCACCTTGGGATACTACAAATCCTAGGTAGACTAATTCTTGTTTCATAAACTCACTCTTTTCAAGATTTATGGTGAGCTTCTCCTCCTGCAACCTCTTCAACAAAAGTTCTAAGTGTTTCATATGCTCTTCCTTTGTTTTACTAAAAATGAGGATGTCATCTAGGTAGACTACTACAAATACCCCTATATAATCCTTCAAGACTTCATTCATGACCCTCATAAAATTACTAGGTGCATTTGTAAGCCCAAATGACATTACTAACTACTTATATAACCCCTCTTTGGTTTTAAAGGCTGAATTCTACTCATCACCCTCTTTCATCCTAATATGATTGTATCCAATTTTTAAATCAATCTTTGAAAAGTTCGTAGCACCCCCAAGCAATCCATTAAATCTTCTATCCTAGGAATAGGAAATATATATCTAATAGTTATCCTAATTATTGCCTTGGATTCTATACACATTCTCCACTTACCTCCCTTCTTAGGAGCCACCACCACTAGGCCAGCACATGGGTTGATTCTCTTCCTTATCAAGCCCTGGTCCAAAAGCTCCTACACTTGCCTTGCAATCTATTTGTTTTTCTCTAGTTTCATCTTATATGCAGCCTTGTTTGGTAAATATTCCCTTGGAAAAAATTCAATTTGATGAATGATCTCTCTTTTTTGGGGTAGTGTAGTTGGAGTCCCTTCACAAATGATGTCTTAGAACTTATCCAACAACTAATTTACTTCTGCAGGCATAGATGATTGTTTAGGTGTCTCTTCCTCTCTTGGCTTCACCAAAATTGTATATTGAATTCCTTCTTCCTCCTTCATGTCCTTGAGGAATTCCTTCCCACTCATTAGTAGGGTGTTGGAGTCCAACTTCTCTACTATTTCTTCTTCTATCAAAGACTATATCTTATAAGTTACTCCATTCTTCTTGAATGAGTACTTATTATCCTTCCCATGGTGAACTGCCTCCCTGCCATACTGCCATGGTCTTCCAAGAAACATATGACATGCATCTGTTGATAATACATCACAAAGTATCCTATCTTGATACTTTCCAATAGTGAATTCAACCCACACTTGTTCATTAACTATTATATTTTGTCCCTTATTCAACCAAGTTACTTTGTAAGGGCACACATGAGGAATCTTGACCAATTTAAGCTTCTGCACTGCTTCCTCTGAGATTACATTGTCAATAGATCCAGAGTCAATTATGACCCTACATACTTTACCAAGAATCTTACACTTGAATCTGAAAAGAGATCTTCTCTGCTTGTTTTCATCCCTTGTAGGTTCTTTGATTAGAATCTACCAAAGCATGAGGTTCTCTCCCTTCTCTGAATCGAAACCGATCTTTGATTGTTTTGTCATGTCCTCTTCTTGCACATATGCAATCTTCTTCTCACCTTGTGAAGATGCTGGCTTATCTGGACACCTATAGGCAGGGTGACCTAATTGGCCACAATAATAACACTTCATTATAGAAAAATGTGAGCTCCTTCCAAACCCACCAGATCTGCCTCTTCCACCACTATGAAATCCTCCCTCTTTTATAACCTCCTTTATTACTGGTCTCATGGTTTTGTTCAGCAACCCTAGAATCTCCTTGGCTTCTAGTGTCATTGTTCCTTCCACTATAACCACTTATATGTCCTCCTCTAGAGTCTCTACCTCTTCGTCTTCCCCTAGAGTTGGAATCTTGTTTCTTTCTGAGTTTTTCTTCCACCTTAAGGGCCATTTGAAAACACCCATGGATAGAAGTTAAAGTGAAGAGGCTCAAATATTCTTGTATGTTCCATCTCAGACCATTGAGGAACCTAGAAAATTTTACGCTTTCCACTTCTTTCACTCTTGATCTAAGACATAGTTTTTGGAACACTTCAGTATAGGATGCCACATCTAGATCCTTTTGTTTGAGATTCTGCCTCCTTTTGTGTAGTTGGATATCATAATTCTCTGGTAATTAGTTCTCTTTCACCTTAGCCACCATAGATTTCCAAGTTGATATTGGCTTCTTGCCTTCCCTTTCTCTTTCTTCTTGCAAAAACTTCCACCAAGTTAATTCTTGTCCTCTTAGCCTTGATTTGGCTATCTTCACCTTCTGTGCCTCTATGATTCCATCACATTCAAAATGGTTTTCCATACTCTCAAACCACTCCATAACCAACTCTGCATCCATCTTTCTAGAGAATACTAGAATTCCTTCTAGTACCTTGCCACTTAATTCCTTGAGGGCCTTGATGAATGGTTCCTTAGGTAAAGGAGGGTCAGGCTCTGGTCCTGCATCCTCTTCAACTTGACTCGTTCCCTTATCTTTATCCTCTCCCATTTTCTCTTTCATCTTGTTTTCTGTCTCTGCAACTTCTACCAACTTTAGCTTCATCTCCTCCATAGCTTCTTAAAGAATTCTATTCTTTACTTGTTTCTCTGACAATTCCCTTTCCAATTCTACATTGGTCACCATGGTTCTTTCTCCAATGGATTCACTTCCCTCTAACATACACTAACCACTTCCCAAGACTTTCAATGGTGTTGATACCAATTTGATGGGGACTCCTAACTTCTAAGAGCTTTCTTACTCTTTCCAAGACCCTTAATTTGGTCTTCTTGGGGTTTCTAACACTACCCTAACCAGAGTTCAACTCTATGATCCCCTATCTCCTTTATAACTCTCCACCAACTTCAAACTCCCATCAAGTCCTTCTCCTTTCAACTATGTACCCATAGGCTTATTCTATCCAATTCCTCCCCAATCTGACCTTGGAAATAGAAATGACATTCCTGACCATTCCTAGGTCACTTTCAACTTGTTTTGATCCACTTTGATGGATCCCCTCATTAGGTTTCAATCAGGTTCCTAGTTTTTAGATTTTGAGGCCTTGTAGCATTTTTGGTCAATTAGGCCTCCTAAAAACTAGTCTTCTTGGATTTCTTCACAAATCCCCTTAACAACCCTCCAAATAAACTATGGATTCTCTTTATCTGTATCCTAGGCTCTAGGATTTTCAAGGTTTTAGAACCCCACCCTGTCCGTACACTGGATTTTCACCAAACCCCTATTTTTAAGGGTTTTAGGAGCATTTTTACCAGTCTGGTTTCTTTTTCTTCAATGGATTCTCTAAGAAACTCCCCCAATATTCTCCTTGAATACTATAATAAAGGGAAAAATCCTCCACATTCTCCAACCATTTATTGGTTCAATCCAATCCATTTATCATCTTTCCATGCTATTGTTCTGCACAAGCCTCTAACCAGAATGCCACTTCACTCACCTAGGGCTTGCTAGGAAAAATAGGTCCCCTAAAAGAAATGAATCTAAAGACCATATATACACTAAATACAATGTCCCCTACTTGATCCCAAGTGGCCATATCTTTCCAACCATGGGAAGTCAAGTGGGGTTCATATTTTACATGACTGGTCCAGAATAAGACAATGAACCAGTAAAACACAAAGAATTTACAAAATGATAAGAAAGAACACTAAGAAAATAAACTAATCCCATAGAGAAAAACTAAATAACACAAAACACAATCTCAATGCATTAATTAACTCCATTCAATCCATTAAAGTACTGGATGATGGCTCTGTCAACAAAATACAGTCAAATTCTCTCCTCAACACACAGTCTGTACACAATAACAATCAACTATCAGATTAGGGGTTTCTCAAGCTTATATATCATATTCCCACATGTTTGGACCCTCATTTCTATATTTTGACACCATTTAAGCCCTTTCCTAGTTTTTAGGAAATGTTGTCATGACAACTTTGCAAAGTTGCAAAGTTGTCATGAGCAACTTTTACATCTTTTGCACAAATGACAACCTACTACTTCCAATGGCCCAATCTGATCCTAAACCACTTAATATGACCTTAAAACATTCAAAAAAATCATAATCACAGGTGAAACTCCATTTTGGAGTTTTGGTCAACCTTTGACCCCTTGGTTGACTTTCAAGGACTTAAACCCCTAGATCCTATTTGATCACATCAAACACTAAACCCTAATCACTCCTACCACTAGACACACACAAAAAACACTTGGGACTTCATATTTAGTCCTTATTAAATTTGGTGGTTGGCCAAACCAAACTACAAGCCAAATTTTTTTTAAGATTTATATAAGATCTTAAGGTGCTCCTGCACCAATATTTATTAGCAGTTGCATCTTGTTGTGCAATGTGTATGTCAAATAAGTGGGAAAAGTTAATTAGGAAAATGATTGGTCTATTTTTTCAGGAATTTGTGCAATATTTGAAGTCAATAGGAGTAAAGAAAGCTCAAGAGGGTGGTAGGGGGAGGAAGGAGTGAGAAAGATAAAGGGGTGAGGAGATACATCCACAAGCTAAAGATAGAGATAGAAATGGAGAGGGATATGAAGAGTAGGAGAGAGAAAAAGAGGAGAGATATATAGATAGAGGTGGAAGAGATAAGTATATAGAGAGGGGGATAGATGAAGAGATAAACATGTAAAAATAAATATACATGGGTAGAGAGATGAAGAGATAACACCATAAAGATATGAGTGATGGAAGTTCAGTTATATGGAGACAAAGCAATAGAGGCAAAGATATATAGATACAAAGGTTTAGGAAGAGTGGATGACAAGGAGAGAGAGATGGATGTATAGATACAGGGATATATATGTATAAATAGAGGGGGGATATGAAGATAGTGGTAAATATGAAGATAAAGGGATAGATGAAGAGGGATATAAATAGATAGAGAGATAGAGGGAAGTATAGGGACAAATATAGATATAAAGAGATAGGGAGATAGAGGGAGATAAATATATATGGAGGAATAGAAAGAGGAAGAGGTAAATAGATATAGATAGTTAGATAGAATGATAAAGAGAGGGTGAGAGGGAGACATAGACAAGGAGACAAAGACAATGAGAGATAAGTAAAGAGTAGACATGGACAAATATAGATGGAGAGAGGGATACACACACACACACACACACATATATATACATATATACATATATATATACATATATACATATATATATACATATATACATATATATATATATACATATAAATATATACATATATACTAACACACACATATATACATA